>JAJHUR010026422.1:1341-13370 GCA_027495735.1 Lutjanus campechanus | reverse complement strand
AAATCCTTCGTCCTGTGCCCGTGCAACCCTCAGATGTCAAGAAGGTGAACTGTCTCTACCAAGGCCAGACTGGACTGCCCGACAATGTGTCACACTGATCCCTCCTTTTTCTGTTTTTTTTGTGCTTCCTGTGTCTAACTCACTCTTGTTTACTATCACTATCGTTTCACTGCTCTGTCTCTTCTCTCCCTCTAGCGCTTCATCTTTTGTATCTCAGTCTGTGTCTCTGTATCCTCAGTCCTCCCACAGTCTGTGGCCAGAAGTTTACAGAACCCCTTACTCAGCCTTTTATATGTGCAGTATCTCCTCCGTCACCAAGGTTGTGTGTGTGTGTGTGTGTGTGTGTGTGTGTGTGTGTGTAGGTGGGTGGGTGGGTGTGTGTGTGCGTGCGCTTAGGTTGGAGGATTAAAGAGGGAGTAACGGATGTCCAAGAAACCTTCCAGTTATTCAGTCATTTGAAACACTCACCAGTCATGTCTTTGTTTGTCCTTCCAGACTCTAACGTATCCACTCAAGTTTGTCATGACATATTTTTGGTGTGTGTGTGTGAGGAAGTAAGTGATGGAGCAAGAGGTCATTTCATAGATGTTGAACGACTGCCTGTGTGGTTTTAGGAACATTTCCACTGGCTTCTTCTCACAGCTTTGTGCTTAGTAATGATTGACGTTGATGTTACTCGATCCCGGTTAAAGACTCCCCGTCCCCTGACGCAAGAGAAATGACAAAGCTGTCCTCTAACAGTCCCTAAATAAACTACTACATTCCACTGTTTTGTCCTGATATGCTTGACATTATCTTTAGTGACAAAATCTAATATCCATTATTTAGAGAAAATGACGAATGCAATATTGTAAACTAACAATAACAAGTGACGAGTCCCCCACTATAAGATGATCAGCTGTTTATAACTGTCAATGTAACATTAAACTTATCTGAAAACAAAAGCCCCCTGCTCTTAAAATCAGGCGTGAAAGTAATGAATTACAAATACTCAAATTACTGTAATTAAGTAGCTTTTTTGGAGTACTTGTGCTTTTGTGAGCAGATTTTCGAGATGTAATCGTAGTGACGTTTAAAATCATAGTTCAGTACTGAGGACAATTTGAATTAATATCCAAACCTTTAATCTGCATTTTAGTAGCCAATAAGGTGATCTGATCACAAATGGGCCAATGAAAACCAGGACATACAGACGAAAAACAAATTGAAACGCTGCGGCAGCACACATTTGCAAGGATATTAATGATTAATCATTAATCGATGAATTACCATTAAGAACTTAACCAATTAAAAATGTATTCATGGACATTTAATTAATAGTCATGGCAATAATTAAAAACAACACCAAAAAAAAACAGAAAAATAATGAAAATGCAGGAAATAAAGTGTTTTGTATCTTAAAAATTATATATATATATATTCATATAAATAAAATTATGTTATTGTTAGCTTTTTCAACTATTGGTTAAGGAAAACGTACAAAATTTGCACCATAGTTTGGAGACGTGACTATGACATCAGTGGTTAAAAGTAACTAATACTCTGAGTAGTCTCTGTGATGAATACTTTGAACTTTTACTTAAGTATATTTCTAACATCTTGTAATTGAGTATTATCTTAGTACTTGTTCTTGAGTACAAATTTTCAGTACTCTTTCCACCACTGCTTAAAATACACACTCTGGAGTTTGAGTTCAGTGACGGCCTGTCTCACTGCCTGCCAGACTCCATTAACATATTGCTCAATTTAACTGTTTTAAACATCTACTCCTTTAACAGGATTATTAATGATTTCTTACTACTCACAAACAGACACTTTGGCATTAATTTGAACTCTAATTACTGTGAAACGAGCAAACAATAACACAAGTTACAGACAGGAACAGAATTTCAAAGGACACTGCAGCTGTAGTGTTGTTGTCAGAGAGGCGAATATTTCAGGTCAGCATGTTTCCTTACTCTCTGATGACTTGACAAAGGCCCTGTGCTGGCCGAAATGCTGTCTAATAAATCTTGTGCATTTGGAGCTGAGTGTGCTACGTTTCTCTCTCCTTCCTAGTATGTTCCATCGCCAGCACCTCTGAAAAGTACGGAGTGTGTTTTCTTCTCATCTCAACATCCTTACTCTCTGATGACATATCATGGTAATTCTATCATTTATTACAGTATGAACATCACAGATTTATCCTTTAAAGTATAAATATGATGATATATTGTACTGCACATTTGTTCATTAGCTAAATGTTCAGTCTTGCTGATTGCATTTAACAGGCGGCTCGCTTTGTGCCCCAATAATATATATTTAAATGATAAAACGAATATCAAAAATGTGCCTTGAGTCGACTCATGGCTTGAACTAACAACTACTAGTCGACTAGAAAAGTCTTCAGTTTGGGGCAGAATTTCTGACAACAAAAACATCTCTCCAAAATGAATTTAGACCAGCCCACATTGTGAAATGATCCTCTTATAAATACTGTACTGATTCCCATAAGAGTTGTTGCATTATGGCTGATGGGGTTTTTTTGTTTGTTTTTTTGTCCAACAGTCCCATCTTGTTTGAGCAGGACAAGGGACAATAGCCTCATTGGTTAGAGAGGCCGGGTTGATGATTTGATATGTAAGCTCTCACACAGGCACAGGTGTGAACCAGCAGGTCTCCACTGAGAGCTTTATGTAAGCAACAAAAATATCTGAGGTTGTTCATACGGAAATAAATTGCGTAATGTATTATTTGTTAAATGAAGTTATTCATTGCACAGTGAAGTTAAAAGAATTACCAGTGTATGACGGCCGAGACTAAGCCTTATATCTGATATCAATCAATCAATCAAACTTATTTGTATAGCGCCATTCATAGTTCAAAGAGCTGCAACCACGACTGACCGGCCAATAATAAGACAGAACAAAGTGTGAACTGTAACAGAGTGAAATAAAAACTACATCCAAAAAATGCATCAAATTAAAAACACAAAACAAAACAACAAATTGATTTAAAAGTTATAATAATTATAGTTATATAGTTAAGTATAGATACTACAGTACCAATAAAATACAAATAATAATAAAATAACAGATAAAATAGAAAAAAATACACCATAAAAACAACACAATAAGTGACTAAAACAGAATAAATAATGCCTATGACTTCTTGTTAGTTTCTAAATGCTGTAAATCATCATTATGAGAACATTTAGCTGCACAGTACGCACAGTCAAGCATGAAGTCCCCTGTCCAGCCTTATTAACTAATGACCTAATATATCTCACTTAATAGTGGCTGGCCTTTAACTTCAGACCTTTCAATCATTCTAAAATGGCCACAGTTACAGTACGTGCACAGCTACAAAGAGAGGTCAACCTCATGGTGTAAAACAGAGGTCATATAAAGGTGCTTTCCAGACTGGGAGGTACAGTACCTGCAGTTAAGTATTGTTGTGTTATTATTGAATCATTTTTACTCAATGAAATGTGTCATTTGTGACCTCGCCCACAAAAGACAAATCTACACAAAAATAGATTTTACTGTATATTCATATCAAATAAGTCAGACTATTAAATAAAACTAAATTACAACATCGCCACTGTGACGAGGGCCGAGCTGTTGGGAGTAAAAAGGTCAGAGATACTGACAGTAAATGTGAAAAATGGTCTTGTCTCCCTGACCTGAAAGGTTTGAGAACAAAAAAAAAGAACCTAAATTTCTGATAAAGTGGAATAATTCCTTTTTGATTTTACAAAATGTTTCGAGATGAGGTCAGACAGGAGATGTTAAGTTTACGCACTGACTGACAGGTGAAAAGGAAGCTTTCCGGCCCAAGACGGGTAGATAAACCTGCACTTATTGTCCATTGTCCTTCAACTAGCACAGAGCAGAGGGAAATGACTGCAGCGAGGAGGATGAAAGAAAGGAAGCATTGTAAATGAGCAAAGAGGAAATAAGATAGAAAGAGAAAATTAGTGCCATTGTCTGCACTTCAGCAAACTATGATGAGTAAGCATTAAGTCAACATTCATGTTCTATAGTAGTATATTTAAATTCGTAGCACCCTCAACATGTCCATGTCCAGTTTTAAAGTTAAGTACATGCTAATGGTTTCCAGCTGAGGAACAAACTTATCACAATGAATAATCAAACATTTATGAGTCCTATTGTCTCTATATCCACAAGTTTAATCCCTTTATCAAATAGTGGACTTAGCAGTAACATTTTAGAGATGTCCCTTAACACTTGTATAAATATTTGCCTTCTCTACAGCCTTTGCTCTAGCTGGTGTTTAAAACCATTTCAAATGTGAATTCTTAAATTATCTCAAATTAAGTGTGGCAATTTTAATGGGCTGTCTTTTGCAATTTTTTAATTCAAGAAAATTGTTAAAAACCCCATACTAGTAAATAAGTTTTCAGATTTAGATCAACTTGAACAATGTTGAGTCACATTTAAAGGGACAGTGCTGATTTTTTTGCAGTAGGGCTGTATGAGGTTATCGATAGTTTAAATACAGTAGATGGCGGTCGACATGCCCCCAGTTTGGAGAAGCAGCAGGAGTACATGTAGGAATGCAATAATTAATCGATTATAAAATTATTCACCAACTATTTTGACATCGGTTTGAGTCATTTTTTAAGAAAAAAGTCACAGCTTCTTGAGTATTTTCTGTTTTTGTCACTCCTTTATGACAGTAAATTGAATATCTTTGGGTTATGGGCAAAACAAGACATTTGAAGATGTAATTTTGGGCTTCGGGAAACACTGATCAACATTTTTTTTACCATTTTCTGAAATTTTATAGGCAACAAATTAATCAAGAAAATCACCGACTGATTCATCGACTATGAAAATAAGCGTTGCAGCCCTAGTCATCAGCAACACATATTTTAGTCATCTAAAAAAGAACCACCTTAAAAAAAACTCCTCCTTGAGTTTGTGTTATTATGTGATTTTGGTGTTTTAAAGGGTTAGTTTGGTTTCACCAGAGTTAGACAATAACAAAAACGCACGTATCTATCAATGCAGGAGTAGACCTGCAACTCCTGTGTTCTGTGAGGCAAAATTACAGTTTTTGCTTCCTCAGGAGTCTAGTTGCTTTGGAGAGAGAGATATTTAGCTTTTAAAACGGTGGTTTCCTGTTGAAACAGGCTGCCTAACAGCAAGGTAACATGGTGAAGGTAACTATTCTTAATATAGCATTGATATTGATATGATACTGACATTGATCTCTTTAGTTGGCAGTACATTGCCCATTCATGACATTTCTTTGTTATCATTAATAATCTCTTGTGCAAATTACTGTCAGCACAAGCATGGTTGTAACATTTTCAGTCAAAGGCAGCAAAAATTAACGCTGAAGCTGCCAAAACTGACTTACCTACTGTAACTACTTGGGAAAAAAAGGTTATCTAGTTGTGTCTAATTTCATTGTTTGGCTGTCGACAGAGTCATTTCCTGCATCATGTAAAGACAACCACAGTCCCATATTTATGTCAGTGGAGGTGTACACAAACACGTGCACACACACACACACACACATGAATGCATGCTCATTCATTTACATTGTCCACAGTGCCACAAACCATTTGCTTCTGTTGTGTACACATGAAATGCTAATTACCATTCCCTGAGATCTCAATAGAACAGGAAAAGTACCTCAGCTTCATCTGGGGAGATATCTCACAGAGGTCAAGCTCTCTTTAGGCCCCAGTTTAAGTCTAATTCACTGTTTCAGAAGTTTATTTTATCCAGGTGCACACACACACAACTAAGAAAATATGTGACATGGTTTGGAGAAGGTGCAGAAAATTTTAAATATTTCTCTCTCTGTTCAGGTCGGACTTTGAGAACAACAAATCGAAAAATGAAGAGAAGATAAGTCGGAACTTTGCCAAGAATGGCTGTGTAAATAAAAACATACCAATGACTGAAGTGGCCTGCACACAAAGCAGACCAATTCACTTATGATGATGTAAGAAAACCACAGTTTGTAATGAATCTCAGTGCCCCATGATACACGCAATCCAGCATTGAGGACAATGGGCTGAGGCATTCATGTACAACACAGCTCCATAGTCAACAACAGGTAAAAAGGTAGACTCTACCACAAGGGCACAGATGTCATTACCACTCTGAGTGAAATTCAGCCCTGGTCCTACGGTCTGGCACTTGTTTTCACACCATGACAGGAAAGAGATGTATGCAGTTCAGACCACTGAGAAGGATATATAGGGGGGAGACAAACAAAACCTTTTAAAAAGTGTTTGTGTTTACGTGGAGTCCACTTAAATTAAAACATATTCTTAATTACATAATTTATTTGGAAATTATTTATTGGGGGGGATAACTCATCTTTTTTGTAACTTAAGTAATACTTCTGCATTTTGTGAAATTATAAATACTGGACTTGTAATGGAGGGCTGGAGGACACTGTGGTATTTATACTTTTACTTCGCTAAACGATCTAAATACCTGTTCCACAGCTGCATTGGAAGTGACAGAACGCCCTGATCACAGTCAAAAAGAAGTTTATCAAAAAATATGATAAACTAGGGATGTTAATGATTAGTTATTAATTAGCTAATCTGCATTAAGAATTTGAATGATTAAAAATGCATTAAAGGGCCTCATTTGACATTGTTTTCTCCGGTGGAGCCATTTGTTGAATAAGGAAACGTAAACTTAAAATGAGAAAAAATGAAAAATGAAATAAAAAAACATGCATTTTTTATTTTTAAAATTATAAGTGATTAACTGAATGTTGGCATTAACTACCAGTTAAACAAAATGCACAAAATTTGTAACCTTATGCAAAACTAGATAACTGTCAATGTATTAAATGTATGTGTGAGGACTTGTCAGGACTCACTGATTTTGCAGACCCAGCAGACCAGGATCCAGAGGGCCACCAGGTACGGGGTGGAGACATGGTGCCACTTCCAGCTCACAATAGGTAGAGTGGTGATGGGCCCTCCTCCATGACCACCGTCCCCGTGTCCAGAATCCCCGTGGTCACCGTGGTCGGTGTCTTCATGTCCAGTGTTATTGTGGCCTGTGTCTTCATCTCCAGTGTCATCATGTCCGGTGTCATCATGTCCAGCGTCATCATGTCCAGTGTCCTCATGTCCAGAGTCATCCCGGCCAGTGTCTTCATGTCCAGTGTCATGGCCTGAGTCCAGCCCCTGCCCGTTGCTTGAGTTGGTCACATGATCACTGCTCCCACCATGTCCTGTGTCATCACTGGCCAGACTGAGACCTCTGGACACCAGCAGCAACATGCAGAGACAAAGCACAAATCTCCATGTAGCTGCCATGTTTGTCTCAAATGTCTCCACAAACCGTTTTTATTTAGGCTGACTCAAGTGCTCAGGTCAACCTGTGTGAGTGTCTCCTCCTTCCCTCTCAGGTCTCCCTCTTCACTTTGTTCTCACATACGTCCACATCTCTATCTAACCTGAGCATTGTGGCCCCTCTCTGCTCTCCTGTCTGCCAAGGATATGGCTTTTTACAGCAGGTGAGGAGGCTCAGCCCATCCTGATGCTGGTCTGAGCCCTCCCACTTTCTACCCAGACCAGCTAGTTTGTCCACTTTACTCAATGGAAGATTTGATGCTCTGGTCCTTTCTTTATTGGCTGTGACCACTTTATGAGCAACTTTTGTTTACTGATGCTATACTTACTATACAGAATTTAGATGTAATTCCTTGTGTGAAAACTTTTAAAGTCTTCTTACAAACACAGAATCCTGTTGCTGTCACATTATAAAAACTTATCAAGAACTTGGTTGATGTGGGTGGTATGTTTCTCCATTTCAAGAAAAGTTGAATTTTTAACATCCCACATCATAGTTTTGTTTATGCTACGAGTTCTATTTTTAGGTTAAAGGTCTAGTGTGTAAGATTTACAGGGATTTATAGACAGAGCAAACATGGAACATAATATTAGTTTATTATTAGTATGTTTCCATTAGTGTATTACATTTAAATAAGAATTGTTGTGTTTTTGTTACTTTAGAATGAGCCGTAATTTATTGAAAGGTACGGGTCCATATGGCTTTGGCCAATCAAATCGAAGGGGGTGGGCACTGCAGAAGCAGCAGGCATCGCAGGAAAGAGGCAAACATTTTATGGCTTTCTAGGCAGCATTTTATGTATTCAGAAATCACAAAAAACTTCAAGGCACTCTCATTTAAAACAATTCAAATGCCTTTATTGTCATAGCATGGTCATGATGGGCCTTAAAACAAACATTTTTGAGTGTACGTGTCAAATTTACTTTATTATATATTTTGTTATATAGTGCCCTGCTATCATTTTGGACAAAGTTTATATCCTTCTTCCATTACATATCTTTGAGACAACAAGTGTTTGATCAGCACATTTGAGGGATTGTTGCAAAATGGGCTGATACACCAATATGAGAATATTTTTCATTTGTTGCAGACAATTCACTTTGAGGTAAATAAGAGTATAATTAGTTGCATTATGTGTGTTTTTACTTTTACACTGTCACACTTTAGTTTGAGGGAAATAAGTTATTATAATTGTACCAGTTCTTATATGAAACCACTGTCCCATAGTTCAACAAGCTTCCTATTCTCGCACTGCACATATGCAGCTTAATGGTGGCAGATTTAACATCAAATTTGGCAGTAATTTTTGAAACACCAGGTCTTTGATTCCACAGAGAAGTAAATAAAAGCATCCTCTCATTTCTAGCTGATGGCTGTGGATTTTGTTTAGACTTTCTCTAGAAGATTTGAAGCTAATACTAATGTTTAAACTCCTCTCAGTGTATAAGGCCATCTCCAGATTACTTTCTAATTTAATTAAATCAATTTCCATCAGTGCATTTTAAATCAAGGACCCTGTAAAATGGTCGGCTTAACGGCCACGTACATGACATAACCTTAATGCTAAAAGACAGAGGCTAAGGCCGCATCCCAGCAAACATTTAGTGAAATCCAACACATACGCATGCAACAGACAACAGAAATATTCTCATTAACATTGGAAAGGAATCACAGGGCTTGGATTCATTTATTCTGCTGAGCCAAATACCCTTTGCCATGTTAATGAAAGCGAAAGATCATTTTTGTATCTGCCTCATGACTGGGATCTTCCTCCGTCCATTGCTACACCCTTTTCACAAGCTGTCATGAAAAACAGGCCAGTAATTGTTCAAAAACCCTCCCGACAGACAGACAAACAAACAACCAAAAGCACAACCTCCTAGGCAGAGTTTTACAGACAGTAAGAATCCAATGATATGAGGACAGGAAGGCAAGTTTGACCTGTTTGTCTCCCTTACAGTAAAGGAGCACCTGCACCCCCAACATCCCCTCCTCTCGCCGCACTGCACAACATTGACTGTGTTGAGCCTTCATTGCCACTATCCATGTGTGTTTAGGTGACAGAGACTTGTAAATGAACCTTAGTTTGGACATGTGGTTTCTTTTCCATGAGTCATTGATCAATGACTTTGCTTCCCTGTTGAGCACAATCTCTTTAGTTACAAATTAAACAGCCATGTCTGCTCCTATTCTCATCCGAGGAATCCTCTAGATATGTTCATTGTCACACTGGATAAGTCCGGAGGAAATGTGTAATCAGGGCCTTTCCAGACAGACAGTATTTAAAGAACAAATGTACACAAAGAGTGTTTAAAAAAATATGTTCCTTCTACCTTGTTTCCTGATATTTATCTCACTGACCAAGAGAGCAAGGTGTATGTAATGACAAAATTAGACCTTTTATGTATTTTAAGAGTGAAACTGAAATCTAAATCTAAAAAATCTAAATCTCTTCAGTTTGGCAGGTACTGTTTTCCAACACCAGCGTCAGAAATATCTGTAACACGGCCTAAATTCTGGAGCCGGTAACGGCAACGTCCTGTACGCAAACATTTAGAAACCTGAGCCAGACCATGCAACAATGATAGCAATCATATCACATCCCTACAGGGGTTAGTAGGATAGCTGTTAAAAATTAAAAATTAAAAAGATTCAAATTACATATCTGGATGTGAATTTGCAGATTTTTATATCCTTGTAGGTGTGAATAATAAGAAAATAGCAAAATTATCTTGGCTTGTTACGAAATTTTGAAAAATCTGAGGAAGAAAATCAGAAAAGTTCACCCAATCTTGAATGATGTCCTCCTCCTTATGGACTAACTTTTCACTAAATTTCCTCAAAAATCTGTAAACAAGTATTTGAGATATATCAATAATCAGAAAACAAAAAACAGGACATTCTGCGAATTGTAAAAGCTACGAAGAGGCAAACAAAACGGGCCCCTTTCTCCTATCCTGTTACTATAAACTGCATTAAGCAGAGAATAATCAAACCACACTGAAACCTGCACAGTCAGTTCCATGCAGGTGTTCTCTTCCGGGACACCAGCATGGACTTCAGGAGAGCTGTCTGCACGGCAGCTCTGTTGATAGTTCATGAATAAACGGGCTGCATTGATTACTACCCTGGCTTAAGATACACCAGACACCTGTATCTATAGTCAGAGGTAATCAGAGGGTCTATGCGAGGGCAGCAGTCAACAAAGATATGCCTGTGGTGTGACTTAACCTTTAAGGTCAGACATCCAACAGGAAACGTGTTGAAAGGGACGAGATCAGACTCAGAGCAGGCCGGCGTGGGGGTTTTGGTATCAATAAAAGAATGACCTCAATGTGACATCATCAGAATTAGATTTACTTGTTTTGCAGGAATTTGCTCATAAACCAGAGTATTGGATAGGAGTGTCACAATGCTCCAAATCCACAATTTGATACGACTTCCAGTTTTTAGGTCATGATTCAATTCGATACAATTTTTCTATTTAAACTTTTCTTTATTTTGCACTGACAATTATGACTAACAAGGTTTGATTTGTAAAGATCATTAGATCATTAGTTTTAAGCCCTGAAAACTGTCATTTACATTTTCAAATTCTTTTTTTAAATATTAAGAATGGTATCAAGTGTGATATAAGTGCTAGATATGCTGTGTTGTCTTTGAAGTATTTATTTATTTATTTTTATTTATTCAGACACACACCGGAAGCCGCAAGTAGGCGGGTGTGAAGAGAAAAAAAATACTGGAAGAATCACCGATTCTGCCTTTCAATTCAGTTCTTGAAACCAAAAACTCATTTTGATCAAGTTTTTCAATTTAATTTTTTAAAATGTGACACCTCTAATATTGGACAAATTGAAATTTTTGACCTGATGATGGTGCTACATGAGCAAAGTTATTACAAATAACCCTGAGAAGGTAATGAATGTCTGCTCCAAAATTAATGGGAATGTATCCAAAAGTTATCCAGTCATTTCACATAAATGTCAAACTCCTGGTGGCCATAGTATAAAAGGATTATTAAAGTCATGTTCAAAACTTTGCACCAATCCACCAAGAAGATGTTGAGATATGTCACTGTATAAGGGTAATTTTGGCCTGCTGGTGGCTCTGTTCTCAGCCATCATGAATATCTGCATCAGATAGTTGACATTTTGTTTAAAACTGTTTTTCAAAGGGCTGAAACATTAATAGACCTTTTAATAGACCTTTTTCATGGCAGCCACATTGATATGAAAAAGAAGGGCAAACACAAGTGTTACCAATGATACTAATTCAGGTCCTGTTCCATTGAGTGTAGCAGAGCCTTTACTGCCTCACCAACATGCACACAAGCAGCACACTTAATTAGTATCATTAGTGTTTATCCTACTATTTCATATCAAAATAACTGCACAAAAAAAGTAAAATACATTTTGGTTTTGGACTGTTAGCTGGACAAAACCCAACAATTTGAAGACGTGGGCTCTAAAATAACACTTGACATTTCTCAACATTTTTCTCACATTCTATAAAGGTATATAACAGTTAGAGTCGTGTCTTAACAATAGTGTTGAAGGTATAGATATTAAACTATATCTACGGTTGGAGGGCCATACCTGCAGCTCAGTCATTGTATGTACACATGGCAAACTTTGCACACAGTAGAAACACACAGTGCTACACAAAGCTTGGACACCAGACTATATA
>JAJHUR010026374.1:8725-30805 GCA_027495735.1 Lutjanus campechanus | reverse complement strand
AAAAAGATGCTATCTATATATTATCAAGTATGATATGATGGCAGGTAAACTATGCTGTAATGTCTTTTAAGTCTTGTTTTTTTTTTTCTTCAGACGTGCTGGGTGCCGCAAGTAGGCGGACGTGTAGAGAAAAATGGATCCTGGGAGAACTGCAGATCCTGCCCCTCAATTTGATTATTAAAATTGAAAGTCATTTTTATCAGTTTGCAATTTAATATTGAAATTGTGACACACCTATTTCTAAATGGATTTTTGGCAGGGATTTCTTTCTTCTGGGAAAAGGCTACCAATATCTGACATACAGTGCAGTGTGCAGGACAGGTGTCTCAAGTCACTGTATTCACAGGGCAAACATCATGTCATCTGATAATCTGACCGAAAGCAGTTTGGTCTTCATTAACTTGAATCACTTGAAAAAAGTTGGAGATGCTGACAACGATGGAGAGCTCTGCCACCAGAATAATCATCATGAATATGGTGTTCCCATCCTTTCCTTGATATCCATCTGTGAGCCAGTGTCTCACTAGAATGGATAACAAATAACTTTGTGCAGAGGTGTAGTACAGTTCATTGGTTTCCAACCTGGGGTCCGCCCCCCCCTTAGGAGCACAACAGAAATCACACGGGATCCCCGACAATTTATCTGTTCTGAGGTCATCACAATCTGATTCGCACATGTCAACTAAAATAGCAATTTCAGGCTTTATACATCTTTTCCAAAGTCACATTCAACCACTTTTTCAAGCATTTTCAAGATGCACAGAGGAAACCAAGTTTAACACCTGCACAGCGAAGTGTCCATGTACATTCATTCATGCACTGGGAGCAAAGTATTCAGCTCTGACCTCGGCCATGTCACAGTGAACTGAGCCACAGTACAAATACTACAGGATTCTTTTTTTTTAAAGAAATGAATGAAATTCTCTAGTTCTAGTCTTGCAAAACTTTTTACTAGCTTTTTACTTAAAAAGAAGAGGAACTGCTTTGCAGCATAATAGCAATAGATGGCATTGTAGTGGGTGATTTAGTAGTGTAAGTGATTTAAAACACCACAGCGACTGAGATTCTGAAGTTGCAACTAAGTTAATTACAGGAAAATGTACATTATCACCCAATCAAATCCCAAAACTTAAAATGTGTGCCTTTGTTAAGGTTGTGAAGGTGGTGTTGTACTGTATTGTAAGCAGCTCATGTTACCTTGCCCACTACCTGTATTTCCATAATATAATGCATAGAACTGGTTTCACTGGATGACTTCATCCATCTGCATTTGCCAGAGGACTTTTTAACTAACACAATAAAGCAGCAGCTAGATTTTCTATGCGTTGAGACATTCTGTGCTGTCGCTTCCAAGTTCTCAAGCAATTGCAAACAACATAACTCTGTCAATCAAATATTTGTTTGATAAAAGTAACCAAACATTCACTTTGTTGTTCATGTTCAATGTTAAACAAATTTCAGCTTGTTAAAACAGAATGGTTCCTTATCATATATAATATAATATTATACATACACAACTGTAGATAATTTAAAATTTAATGCCTACCAGCAGAAGCAGGGTAATGGCTCTCATCTTGGTCCACTCTGCTTGGTATCCTCTGTGGAAGTGCTCCAAAAGAGAAAGAGAGCTGCAATAAGAGTACGCGGAAGACAGCCCACAATGCCTGCAGGCAGCAGGTAGGCTCACTTTGCAGACCACAAAGAGCTGTTTGTTCATGCGCATGGATAGTTGAGATGTTGATTGTTGAGTTTGTACATACAGTTTGTTAAAGGACATGACCAGTTGGAGCTGTGCTTTAAGAACACCTAGGGCACCTGCGTATTTGCTTTTGTATCTAAATATAGATACAGATTGTGAAACAGTACATGGCAATGTGGACTTGTGTCGGGTTTTCTTGCTGTGTTGAAAAATGGAGCTCAGCTCAGGTGTACACTCCTCCATCCCTACAGCTCAGGTTACCATGTCTTATTTATGTCTGGCCTACGTCACATGCAAATGTAGCTCAATTTCATTGGTCCTGTACGTATTAGATAAGTGACTGAAATTCACTGGTGGAAATGGTGAGCAATATTCATGTTTTTGCATTTTGGATAATTTACATCAGTTTCACTCTGCCGTTTTACAGCAGAAAGTAAACTTTAATAACAAATACCCAGTAGGTGAAGAAGGAGAAACAGTGCCTGGACGGTTCATCATGGTTTACATGCAGCGCAGTGACAGCTGTTTTTACACTGTTTCTGGGACAGAGATTTTAGTCTTTGGTGTTCAAAACGCAGAACTGTACAGTAACATCAGGATTCATGATCAAAAAATGTTTTATATCTCATGAACACTTCACACACGCTTCCCCTCCCTCCATCTCTCCCTTCTCTCAGCAGCATTTTTCTCCTCCCTTGCAATTATCATTAATTGGTGTGGAGTAATTAAGCATTTTAAAGTACTTAGTCTGACTTGGAGTAAAAAAAAAAAACACACACAGCTGAATTGCATAGTAACATTATGATTCATGATCATAAAATTTTACATGAAGTTGGCACACCTGTATTCACACGCTTTCTCCCTCTCCATCCCTCCCTCTCTCTCTGCTGTGGCTCAGCTTGTTTTTCTTTTACCTGGTTTCAGGTGAAGTTGCAGCTCCATTAGGACTTGATCCTCAAGTCCATGTCTTTTCTATTTTGTTTAGCTCTACCCAAACATGTTCTGCAGCTGCAGAATAAAAAGCTCTGGTCCTCATTTGACACTCTAATCTGTGTGAAAACAGGGTGAAACAGGCAAACAAAAACTTTATTCCAGCCCAGAATAAAAATTTCAAACGAGGACAGTCCCACTGTATTGTTGTTGACAGAGAAGTGAGTATTTCAACTTAAGATGTTTCCTAATCTCTGATTACATATCATGGTAATTTTATCATTTATTACAGGAAATACATTACAGATTTCTCCTTTAAGAATAAAATGAAGAAAAAGTGGCATCTACGTGGAGAGCTCTGGGCTGCTGAATCTGGATCTTGACATACAAACATTCAGAGTATTAGTTACTTTTTAACTGTTAATGTTTAATTATTATCAATAGCAGGCATTCAGTTGAAAGGGGTTTCTGTTTCGTGTCCAAAAATGCAGATTTTCAAATAATAATTATTATTTAATATTATTAATAATAGCTGAAATTGTGAGTGAATAGTAGTGAATTATGTAAGTCACTTGAGTAGTTGTAGTTTGTTACTTCCATCCCTACTGAAATGAAATGACATTTCAATCCAACCGGTTTAGTATACGTCATCACCCAGCTGTCAGTCATGTGCATTTAGTACATTTTGTCCTTCTGCACATACATATTCCCATACCCGTACTGCATATGGATGCCATTTAAGTCTAGATTTGTCTGTATCTTTCTACTTTGCGGACTTAATGACGCATCACTTATTGTTGACAAAGGATTAACTCACATGATGTGATTCTCTCAACTAATCCTCTGAGTAATTCGTGAATTGTGACCAGTTAGCCAAAGGCACCTTTATTTTGGAGGCTCGTCTTTCAGTGTGTGCATGGATGCTGCCAGAGATCATAACACAAAGCTGTAAATGGATCAGTTCCCATTCATTACGTGTTTGGCATAGGGCAGTGACAGAGTACTTTAGTTTTCATTAAAAGAGCACATGCATGTATGAAAAGGCTGAACCTTAATTAAAAAATAAATGTGGTTAATGAGGGACTTTTACAAAAGTGAAAAGAGGGAAAATTCAGCATTAAATAACATAATGTAATATTTTTAAAAAAATCACCTCCACCCATTGCTTGAGGGGTAAACTGATACGAATGACTGTCGTTGTCAAGAATCATTCCTTTAGTAGTAAAAAAGTAGTTAATCAGTCGGTTGTAATGCCCTCAAGGACCAATTTGGGACCTCAGATTCTGAAGCAATTTTAAGCCATGTTATAGTCTGACATGAGCGTTTGCTTTTCTGTGTTTTCTTCTCTTCCTCCTTTTTCATTTCCTGTACTTATGTCGCTCTGATAGATGTCTCCCACGAAAAAAACTGTCTCACAGGCAAAGTTTCCCACCCCATTCCACTCTTGCTAGCATATGGCTGAATGGTCAACATGTTGCTCTTTCCAAAACCTTAAGGGAAGAATAATTCATAATACAAATTCTGTCCATTGAAGCTCCTGCAAGGAACTTTCATATTGTGTTGATTTTGGAGGACCTTGTGAACAAAAGCGATAGTGTTTCCACCACCACAAGTACAAAATATCAGGTCAAACCTAAAATTATCTAAAAAGAAAAATCCCCTCCTGCTTATCACCTGGCTGACGTATTTACTGCAATTTTGCCTGGGAAAACACAAGTAAACATAAGTGTGTTTCATCTCATTTCAAGGACAAAGCGGTGAATAGTTTTGTCTCATTTCAAGGAGATTCTGATCTGCTGACAGAGGCATCAGTATTAAATCCAGACCGTTTCATAACCAGCTAAAAACTCCTTGTAGTGGCCTTAATTATATTCATTTCCTTTGTCAGTCTCTTAATATTTATATTCTATATCATTTTACCGGAGACATATTGAAACCGCCATGTGTCCTTGGTCATTTATTTATTTCCCTTTCCCACAACAGGTCACGGAGGGGCTGTGTGCATGTTGTTGGGCAGTGGGCAGGTAGAACACACAGATAGACTTGTGTTTATGTTCTCACCGCTGGGCAATTTGCAGTGAGTTTACAGTGCGAAACCGGAGCCCACAGAGGAAACTTACATGAACATGGGAAGATTATCTCATTCCTGCACCTTGTTGCATGTCTGTCATGATATTCAACATCACAATCTGCCCTTTGGCATATGTGACAGTTTTTCAGGTGTGGTTTCAGAAACATGGTATGCAGAGAAATATATACGTACTTGGATTTATCTGTATTCTCATTCCAGTCTACTCCACATTCTGATATAAGACACTAATGTATAAATTAACTACTCTACTATGATCTAAAAAACTACTATTCTCTAACATATGATATTCAAATCTGAACTTAGTAGAAGTGTTGTCATTTCTTTGACAAAATGTAAGCCTGTTCTGCTAGTCAGTTACTTGACAGTGTGGGAATATAATCAAATTTCTAGATTTGATCATCTGAACAGCTGCCATGAGAGGTCTCTACTAAAACTCTTGGCACAAAAATAAGCAAGCGCTCCTCCCTGTTGACTTAGCCTCAGGTCACCGTGAGATTCTTTTGTCACGCAGTGAGATGGCACTAACCGCTGCACTTTATAATCATCTGTGAAGGTAATTGTTGTGTTATTACTTTCTGGTATGTGACATTTGTTGTTTTTACTTCTGCCGTTTAGTGCATTTGGTCAAAATCAAGAGAAAAAAACTATGCACTGTTGCATTTTAGTTCTGGTCCAGTTCCTGTTCACATTCACAAACCAACCAAGTGGGGTAAGCATGAAGTTACACAACTGACAGGTTTGTCCAATCACTTTTCAATAGATTTAATGAAATGACAAAGTAGACAGTGTAGGACACAAGCAGAGCTGTTTTAACTGCTTTTGATCTATTATTCAGGTCAGATACCCTTGCTGATATGCATACATTTTATAAATGGTTATTAAATGATTTGCTTAAATACATGTAGCCTGTAAATAACTTATAAGATAAAATTGCTTCCTAAACAGATTTCACAATCAGCAGCTGAATTTATCAGTGGTTCAGCTTTTGAAATCATGCTAAACTCATATACCTGCTGCTGTAAAATCTTCTGGTTGGTTTGTTTGCTTAAAGCGGGTTCACACCTAAAAGGTCCTGTTCCTGAATTGAACTAATGCGACAATGAGACGATTTAAATTTTCTAACTGGTCCGATTTGTCTTCACAAAGGCAAAAATCAGACGGTCCAGAAATTCTAAACAATCTAAGTCATGTAGTCGTGGTAAACCAATTATTGGTCGTAAAAGATGAATAGTTCAATACCCACCTACGCTCATGTGACTAACAACTCACATGATGGCAGAGTGAGTCAGTGACTCGCAAGGGACCTTAATGGCTCTTGTACACACCTTCACTCAGGTGACCCTAACGGTTCACTCAATGGGAAGGTGGGCACGTGAGTCACATGCCTCTCATGGTGTTAACGACCCCACAGAGGTTAAATACCTGGAACTTCCAACCAGTCAGTCAGAACTGAAGAGGCCTCTTGGATGAGTTGCCTATGTTAACCATTTCTTCAAATACCATGACATGGATGTCTGAGAATCTTCACAGACAAGTTTCCAGCGGTTTTGTTCTGGTTGTTTCTTTTCACACCAGGGCTCGCTTTACAGCTTTCACACCAACCCAGGCAAACTGCACTGACCAGGCAAACGCCCCATTGTCTCTTTAAATGTAACCACACAGGTTACACTCCTAGTGACCAAGCTCACACTGTGTTTTTCTGGCATTTTGTGCTTTCTTTTAAATGCACAAAATGCCAGAATGCTCTTTCCAAAGCTGATTCTGTTGCCTAACATGGTACAAGTTTGTTCATTCTTATGGTGACAATGATGATTATTTGACTTAATACTTTGCTCCGCCTATCAACGGGGAATGTTTGAGGTTGGGTTTGAGGATGCTGCGGCACTGATACTGAGCTTGTTTTAAATTCAGTCCTATAGGATCCCAAATCTTCTGTAGGACAGAGTTGTACTGTATAGTGGTGCTTCTTGCAGAATTATGTTGCAGCTTGTGGGGTCATAAGGTGAGGTATTGGGTTAGGAGTGGGAGTAGAGGGTAGTTTCATCAAGGAGATTATGTTTTCAATTCCACCTTAAATGACCTCAAAGAAGAATAGCGGGAGTTACTGGCACTATGCTAAGAGATGGAAAACAAGGGGTGGCAATGTGGTAGAACTGGAAAGGAAGCCTTAACTGTTGTTGACTCTGGTTTTAGGAATTAAGTGGATCACCTTACGCTGGTCCTCAGTTTCTTTGATAGCACAGTGGGATCTGAAGACATACATGTATATAAGCTACTGGATTTTACATCTCTGAAGCAGCCTTTGAATCTTGAAGGGTGAGGTGGGCCAGAATGAGAAAGCATGCAGAAGAAAGCATAGTGGGTGGGAAAGACATTCAACATGCATCATGTAGGCTTAGACTGCGTATGAAGGCTCAAGCCCCACCACAGCCGTTAGTGTGTTTTCAGTATACCTGGAGCCTCTAGGGCATTTTCCATAAAGGGCTAAGTAGATTTCATAGTGCTAATAATTCTGTCTTGTCGGATGTTGTTCATGCAATAGGAAGAATTTATGAGCCACGGTGCACCAGAGTTGCACATGAGTTAAGTTTAGGTACAGATGTCTCAGTATGTTTCAGATTATTTTATTTATTCAAAACCCTGAACAAGGCCTGTAGTGGTTGAAACATGTTGGCATTTTAAATTATTTAGCCACTATAATAAAGACTTTTTAATTTGTCATGGGAATAAAGTAAAAAACATAGAATTACCATAGTTTTTAGTGTTTCTTGAGCACTGCAAGCCAAGTGCAGACACCTAGACGGCGGATATCTCCAAAACTCTGTAACTCCGCACCAAAACTATCTAGATGGATAAATAGAACTACAAGACAGTATGTTTGATTTTGGGGTGATCTGTCCCTTTAACAAGCTCCTTGCTAACAGAAAAATTAAGCGAAGTACCTTGTGTCATAGAGTGGAAAACAAATCAAATGATGTGGGGTGCGGTGCAGCATCTCGTTGCATGTCAGCAGTTCAGGTCAGGCCAACAGTTCCACAATCGACACCGGTCCTTGGCACAATAGAGGCCACACAAAACAGCGAGACGAGAAGATGCAGCTGGAAACAACTGAGAGTTCAATCAGGAGAGACTTACTCGAAGAAGATGCATAAAGAGTAATTAAATCAATTTATTTGACATTGTGCAAATGAAATATGACAGGAGTGACACCCATCATGGGAAAAACATGATTTGTGTTCCCAGTTTATCACTGGAAACACAACGTTGTCATTTCAGTTATATTGACGATGTTGTGTTGATTAAAGACATACATTTAATAGCATGTTTATAAGTTTCAAAAGATTGTGACCTCCCCCCCCTTACAAGATAAAATATATGCTGGGGATACCCTCTTGGATCAGAGAGAGCCAGTTTCCAGCATCAGTGGTTGACATGGGGGTGACATGTCCTTGACTGGCAGAAAGAAGATTTGTATAGGGTACGTTTATTAAGAGTTATAGATTGTTAGAGTAGAACATAATCTGTTAATTATTTTAGAAATAAAATTTTGATTTTTAATCGTTGATATTTGAAGTCTTTTGTAATTTTTTTTTTTTATATCATGATGATTTAAATGAATTAATCTCCACAACTTCTCAAGGACCCCTCAGGTCCCTGGGGGTTTCTGGACCGTTTGGTTAGAAGACTTACAGTGCTACTTTTGGTTTCCTGCTATGGAATTTTTGCCATTGTAGGGGTGAAGACATGAGGAATGGGGTGGAGGAGAGCTGCATCGATCTGACACTGAAATGACAGTGTGTGTGAGAGAGAGTAAATAAATGAGTAGACTGAACTAACAAAGCTTAATATAACTAGAGGTAAACTTGTAAAACTAGAAAAACTAGAAAGCTCAATACACAGAGAGGAGAGGAACAACCACCAGTATGAGTCAGTAGTGACATTTTTTTTCTCCCTGGCACACTCTCATACATGTCAACACAGCATCAAGTGTGTGTGTGTGTGTGTGTGTGTGTGTGTGTGTGTGTCAGTTTTAAAGACTTGGTTCAAAATGTTTCAGCTCTTGTTTAAAATAATTGTTAGGTTCCCGTATAAGCGTTCTTTGGAACAGGTTTTGCTCGCTGTAATCATTCCTCTTGTTTCTACTAGCCCAGAAGATTTCCCACCATAAAGTGATTTCAGTGTAAGTCGTGTTCTGTTCAAACATGTGTGGGTCTCATATCGGGTATCTTCAGAAGAATTTATCGCAGGCAATTCTTTCTTAATATCCACCATGAACAGAAGAAATGGTTAAAGCAAGCAAAAATGTATGTATGGACATGTGAGTGTTGTTTCAAGAAAGACATGAAAAAATGTGATCCTATCCTTTATAAAGTATGCTGACCTTCTAAGCATTGTAAAACATGTTGCGAACATCCTTAGTCCTCCATTTTGTTTGTTACATAATATTGGCTTCTCAGTTAAAAAGAGGTTTAGAAACAAGCCTTCTGAGAGGAAGGCGGAGGCGAGACAGAATGTGACAGACTGAGAAAGGGCGAAAGAGAAATCAAAAGCCAGTGAGTGAAAGACGGAAAACAGGCGAAAAACAGTAAATTCAATGCTTTTAACATCTGTTTCATCTTTTATTTAGTTCATAGCAAGATTTTCAAATGGGGAAGAGACACACACTATTAATTAACACTGTAAAAAGGTTGTTTTGAAAGGAGCCACAGGCTCAACCAGTGGTATACCTGTTTTGTTGTTTACTGTCCTCACCCTCACAGACACACCCATATAATCGCACACCAATACGAACAGAAGCATAAATTACACAGAGTGCATTAACAAACAAATCATCATCAGCTGACTCACTCGCTCTCGGTCATAAATATCAAACTCACAAATTACATCTCACATTGAGGAGAAGAGTAACTTGGTATAAAGTACAGGTTTCACCTGCATAGTTCAGTAATGCATCACATTGTTGTTACATACATATGTGAAAACTACACAAGAGCATTGGAGTCAGGCATAAGGAAAAAATGAGAGGAGGAGGATTTTCTCATAAATAAAGACGAAATGTTGAGAACAAAGTCAAAATAAAGTCAAAGGTTGGATTGAGAGTAAGTATTTGGAATACTGTTCTGAGAATGAAGTCAAAATGGTTCTCAACAAAAGAAAAATACTGAAAGTTCAACTTTAGTCTTTACATTTTGACTCTGTTCTTGAAAAGCAAAATAAAAAAATCATCTTCCTCCTCATTTTTTTCTTTATGCCAGGCCCTAATAATCTTCTGTAGAAAACATACAAAGTACTCACTTACAAGAACAAAATGGCATGCATTTATAAACACAGTTCCATTCATGGTACCATAAATAGTTTGCACATGCACGCGGCAATAGATTGACGATGATGTCAAAGAACTTTTTGTTGGGTTATGTTCACTGTGCCTTATTCTTGCCTCATTTTGATCCTCTGAAAACACAGAAGAGAAGATGCATGATCCCTGCACTTAAGCAGCAGCAATGCACCTTTGAACTCAATCCAGTCAGGTCCTCCTTCAAGCCACAAAGTCAATTAGCTGTCGCTTTGAAGTCTTATGTTTTAATGCTGCAAAACCGGTTTCACACACAGAGACAAAGACAGTTATTCATGCCACAGTGCAGGTGATATATTCCTTAAAAGATCTGGTAATCCAGTGGTCCAACCTGTTGGCCGCAGGGACTCGGAGTTCTGGTGCAGTAAATATTAAGCAGATTTTAATTAGTTTTTATTAAAGCAGTGTGGCACAATGGGTTGGTTAGCACTGTTGCCCAGAGGTTGGAACTTGTTTGAGGGCCTGTCATTAAAATGTCTAAATCACAGCCAAAAAAAAGAAAAGGCTAACATTACATCTGTAACCATTTATAAATGAACACACTGTGCTAGCTAGTAGCATGTCCGCGTGATTTAATGGCCCCAAATCAGTCTTCAGATTGTCTTTTGCATTAACAAAATGTCTTCTCAATAAAATGCATAATCAATTCAAATCCAAGCCCAACGGTGCTTAAACATAAAGTTAGCTTTCTAGCTAAAGTTTGACCAGCCTATAAGTAAGCTAAAAGACACATTCACATACTGTACCTCTCTTTGTCGATGACAAAGAGAGGTACATCGACAGCATAATCCTTGAGAAATTCTATTATTTTTGGTCCAGCCTCCTTCATGATAGCTATCTTGCGCATTGGCTTCTGTTGGTTTGCCATGTCCTAGTAGGTTTCAGCGTTTGGGAGCTTTGCAGCAGAAATCACCCAATCACGTTTCAAAAACAAAGCGTAACTTCTCTCAATAAAAATGCAAAGTCATTTCATCTCAATCAAATATCAAGTCATGAATAACGAGTCAAAGTCAAGTCGAGTCTTTTATCAATATCAAGCAAGTCTTGAGCCCTCAAATTTGTAACTTGAGTCGAGTCATGTTACTCGAGTTCCACACCTCTAATGTCGCCTCACAGCAAGAGTGTTCTGGTTTCAAACCTGTGGGCCGAGTGGAGTTTGCATGTTGTACCTATGCTTGCATTGTTTCTGGGACTTCCTTCCACAGTCAGAAGACTTCAGGTTAGGTTATTTGTCTGTCTCAGTGCCAGCCCTGTGAATGATTGGCAACCCGTTCAATGTATATCCCGTCTCTTCCGCCTCTTGCCCAATGTTGAGATTGCCTCCAGCACCTTCTGTGACCTCCCAACAGTTACCGGTAGAGATAATGAATAATTGCTTTTTACAGATTACCTTGGATTTATCTTTTCTTGCTATCTGTCTGGATTTGTTAGCTGATCATGACTTTTCTGCCTCTGTTCTTGTACTTCTGGAAAGACTGTAAATCAAAGTTGCACTGCAGCCTTCCTGTTTCAAATGGCTGTTTGACATCTGTGCTGTCATGACACAAAATGGGCATGAGGGAGGTTTGCCTCTGGCACTCAGGGGAACAGCGCTTGAACTGACAATCAGTTCATCTCAGCCACAACATGTTGGTGCATGAGAGGGGATGACTAATATTATATGCTTGCTGAATGGATGTCACGAAACTTTAAATGTCACCATGGCCAAGAATTTAAACAAAATAGAGTATTAGTAGTTATTAGGAAAAATAGAGAAGATTTTTAGTGGAAAAGAAAAATCTGATGTACTCAGGTAAACATTCAAAAGACACAGCAGATCACAGCCAGGTCAACCATGCTAGGGTTTCCCCAAAAGAAAAGAAAGCAAATTTAGAGAGACAGAGAGAAAGACCCTCTCTGTGTATCTCTACAGTGCGTGAAATCCAGTCTTTATGAAGATTTAGTTGCAAGGCATCTTTCCTCCTCATCCTCCTCCTCTGTTTCTTCATCTCTGGCATGGGGAACAGAGGTCAGCAGCAGAGTGTCGGCATGGACTTCTTCATCATCTGACTGGATCACAGGCGTGTCGGCTCCACCTCCGCTGGTATCACTGGAACCAGATGATGTGGACGACATGCGAGACTTTGAGCCGCGGCGAACTTCATTTTGCCGTTTCAATGGTGCACGCTCCCTGTAGACCACCTCTGCATCTTCGTCGTCCTCGTCTTCTTCCTCGTCCTCCCCCTCTGGAAAAAGAAGCTGTTAGATTATGTCCGTACCTGTCATTCCTAGTTATTTCACCACGGTTCACCTCCATTATCCAGTGTTTTTGAAATTGATATGGCTCACGCAAATAGATTAACATGGGCTAAAAAAAAGTTTCTCTGTAGTAACGTCTCAAATCTCTGCGTGGAAATGCAATTAAAACTGCAGATTAATGAGGAAGTCTAAGTAAGTTTTATTTATGTGTAAGTGTATTGGGAAGTTCCCTTCCCTGATGAAAGGCATCCAATTGATAACAGATCACCTGCCGGTGATGACTCATGGTGAAAACAGATAAGAAACCTAGATTAAATTAGATCTCTTTTGTTTTCCATTAGATGATTCAGTGTAAATGAATGTGACTTGAAGCAGACACACACACAATGTCTAACAATTATTCCAGTACTTTTTTACTGCAAGTTTAAGTGAAAGAAGTTTATTGTTTTGCTTTTGTCCATGAAAGTTATCCAAAAAGTTTCATATACCTCTGAACTTCACACATGAATCCCAAGCTGATAAGAATACAGCACAGTGTTGTACCTTTTGTCTTTGGAGCAGTTTTCACACAAAAAAGACACAGCGATTTAGTGGAATCAAATCATCTTTAACTTAGGTTACATGTTTTATTTATTTAAGTTAATTATTAATCAAACGTTAACTTCTAAATATGAGTCATGAGTGACAATTCAAAATTTCAAGGCAAGTTACTTCAGTAGATTTTGAGTTTTGACTCAAACTCTTAAGTTTTGAAATAAACTTAAACTGCTGGCCTCTAATCTTTAGTTGATAATTTACTTTTCATCTTTAGATGAACTTGAATCTTTGAGTTTTAGAAATGTATTTCAAAACTTGGTCACAGCGAGCTGTGAACCTTTTTGTCACAGCCTGAAAATTAAACATTTCAAAATATTAAAATATTAGTCATTATTTACTTCGATGAGTTTACTCAATATTTTTTTTTAAAACAATATTTTTGGACTTTTTAGTTTTTAGTTTATCTAAAGAAGGAAAATAAATTATCAAAATAAAAGATTAGTAGTTGCTAAAACAAAATTTAAGTTGTAAGTTTAAGTTTGGCGCAAAATTAAAAAATCTCTTGCAGTACATTGCCTTGAAATGTTGATTATTGATCTTTTTTGTTTTTAGTGTATATGATGAAAACCTGTCTGTTTCTCTAATACAATTTTAAGATGAGTCATCATTGCTTGTTTTCACAATAATAGAAACACTTGGAACCACGATGAAGGTTCTGTCTTTGTGTGAAATGCAGAACTGACTGACAAAGTGAAAAATGTTAAAAGAAATCAAATTTGTTTGTAATATTTAAGTGTGACTGAAACATTGTTTGCTTTACTTTGTACTTTAAGATTATTGAACATGCCTTCTGAAGTACAACTGAGGTAATATCAATTAGTTTATTTTAGAAGTTTATTTTCTTCAAATGATTACACTATTACCTCAACTTGTCTTTTCAAATTCAGTCAATTTAAAATTTTAAGGCAGCCCAGACACTAACTTTTTTAATTTTAAACAAATTTTATTTTTTACAGTGCATATGCCCCAGTGACAAAATGTACAACCTTGTTTGATTGTTTAAAGAAAGAAAGAAAATTAAAAAAAACTTTTATTAATGAAACTGAATAATAATAATAAATAATTTAAAAAAAAACTATTTATTTATCTATACACAGAATATAAGTCATAAATCTTGAGATTCTGGGTTTGCTTTTTTCTTTCTTTCTTTCTTTCTTTCTTTCTTTCTTTCTTTCTTTCTAAAATAATGACTTTAAGAGAAGTAAAGTACAGTGGCAGTGGGTCGATCGTGGCTCAGAGACAATCGATACACCTGGTAGTGGCGATGCCAGCGCTCCCTCATCTGCTCCTGCGCCTGAGTTGAGAAACACGTCGAGGGCCTCCTGGTCAGAGATGTCCATCAGGTCCATCTGCTCCAGGACGTCCACGTTCACCTCCATAGAGGAAATACTTCCCATGGGGGCTGCACATACAAGCAGATCAACATATGTAGCAAAAATAAAATGTTATTACCAAAATAGATACATATCCTTTGACTCTTGACACTATGTCCATGAGCGGCACATTGAGATGTGCAGATATATATATATATGTATATATATATATATATATATATATATATATATATATATATATTAAATCTTGCTGTTGTACTGCTGAGCAACGTACAAATAATAAGCATATATCTTCCAAAAATGTCACACCCACTTTTCAAGTCAGATCAAGTCAATTTTATTTGTGCAGCCCAACTCGTGAATGACAAATTTGCCCAAGGGGCTTTGCATTCTGTACAGCCTACAACACCCTCTGTCCTTAAAGACCCTCGATTCAACTGCAGTAAGAGAAACAGAGGAGGGAGGAGCATTTTGCTGCTCAGAATATGTCTCCTCAGAAATAACTTTTTATTTTGAATTTACTGTGTTCCAACCTGTTTCTCCAAAACCTGTCCTTTATGAGTGATGAGGAGCAAAAGAATAAATCAGTAAGACTAATTATCCTGTACAGTTTATGAAATAATACAAACACATGAACAGCAGAATTAATTTTGTTGTGCTTCTGAGAAATGTCTCCTTAAAACCTTACAGAGAAATAACAAGGCCTGCATGATTCAGATATAAATTGGGTATTTTGTCTTGCGTAGGAACGTAATGTGGCAAGCGGCACAGAATAAAAGACAGGATGTGCGTCTCAGCGATGTTGACCCTTTAAAAATTTAACACAGGGGAAAAGAATGGGAACACAGTATTGTAAAATACAGCTGGTGCAAAAAAAATGTAAAAGCAACCTAATGCACTGATGGTTAAAAGGCACAAAAATGATAATTACTAACATAAACCACCATGTTCTGAACAGACAAACACAAAGAAAACGTGACACAGCTGAGGAAGTGATGAGACAACTCTGAAAACAGATTAAAATTCCTGATATTGTGCAGACTCATTTGCAAGCCAAGCAAGTTTTCTTTTGGATCCTACGGTATGTGTTGCCTCTAGGTACAGTAACGTACCCATTTTAGGCCATTTATGCTCACACAATACATCCTCAATCATGGTTCAATATTTTAAAACAGAGGCAGGCCCTCAGGAAACTAATACCAGTGATTTAATTAGTCACTTGATGCTCTGGAAGTCATGCCGTATTGCTTTTTCTGCGGCCTTCCTCACATGATCCAGCTCCATCATCTCTCTCCCAAAAACTGTCTTTCTGTCATTTTACAGTATGGAAAAAATGGATTCACATAATTGATGAGTAAAGTTTAATTTTTAATTGTTTAACGTACTTTATTTAACAATTACGTAATGGAAAACTGTTAAAATGTAAATGTTGCCTTGAAGTAACACTGTACCATGACAGAATCCCACCTTGACATTTTTGATATTGTGTGTTTATATACGGGGTGTAAAATGCAATGACAGGCATTTTATTCTATTTTAACTCATAGGTAGTGAAACTAATATGACAATAATGCAACAAATGATGGCAACATACTGTATGCCAGGAAAAATACACACCAGGAAACTGAGAAAAAAAACATGTAAATGTCCTACAAATGATAAAACACTGTGACTCAATGTGACTCACTATCTTGTTGTGATAGTTTGCTTTGACAAATTGTTGATGCAGTGTTTGCTGAAATATGCTTATACTCTTTAACACATTCATTAATTCATTAATTTCCAGATATATTTATCAAAAGAGTTCATCTACAATCTTTTTTACTATATTAAATGGCATGTTTGTTTTTAATTTCCCATTACTATTGTAATAAATTGTACCAATTTTACTAAAATGGTACAGTGTTGCCTGAAGGTGATGCACCCTAATGCTTACCCTAAAAAATATAAAAGATTTATTCAAATTATGTTTATGTGGTCTATTTCATGACCAAAAAAAAAAAAAAAATTTACAAACTGGCACCATGATGTGCACAGAGGGTAAAATTTGGAACGGGCTGAGATTGGGAGGACTATCTCTAGCAGAATTTCCTACGTATGAGAGATGTCAGAATCTGATAATGATTAGATCAAATTTAGCTCAGTTATGTTTAGTAGAAATAGGATGGATACAAGTCTTTATTTTGAATTTTCCTTTCTCAGTAAATCTCTCAAAAAATCTGTTAAGTTTTTTTTTTTGCCCACAGGTCAGGAGATAACGCCACGTGAGAATAAACAGTCACTCACGTTTCCTGCAGTCGATCTGCAGGTGAGAGGAGGGAAGGTAGTTGTCCACATCGTGCTGGTAGACCTCTTCAAAGAAGCGTTGTCTCTCCTTCAGCTTCAGGTGCTGGGAGGTATCATTGTCCAACATCCTCTGAGAGTTATCTGTCTCCGCTGATCGCCAAAACAAGACACATACAAAAAAAACACATTAAAAATGTTCATTCAGCTGTCTTTTAATGCAGATTTGTAACTTAAAATTCAATATTTCTTGAAGATATATGTATTTTAACAATGCAAAATAATTAGGTTGTTCTCTGTGGATTCAGAGTGGTCTTTTTTATTCTGTCTTACAATTACTGTTAGATGTTACTGTCTGTGGTTACCAGACAAAAGCATAGCACACTCTGGTGGTGTACGTTCGAGTTCGAGTCAGGCCAGGGGTCTTTGTTGCTTATCATTCAACATCTCTCTCTCCCCTCATTTCCTGTCATCTCTCCCCTCACTACTATCAAAAGACATAAAATGCTTTTTTATTTTTCTTTCTTTAAGTGGGGTTAAAAGGTTGTTTGAGGTGGAGGTGTGTGTGCGTGTGGTTTCCTGGTTGAGGAATCTGTGCACGAAATATAAAAACTGGCAGCATTTTGGTCTCTAAACCACAAGTCTGTGCAATGTCTGGATGCATCTGATAGATTAATGTTATAAAAACAACCTGTCAACTCCCATAATTAGCTGCAGGCTTTTACTTTGCGGTTACCAAACATCTAAACATTGAACCAACACAGGTGCCAGCTGCTCACCCAAAAGAAAAATAGGCAATACCTAAACATATTTTATACTATTTATCCTTTGTTGGATCTTGTCAGTGTTTGATCAGTTCATGAGTCAGTTCATGAGTTGCTGTCAGACATGCTCTGACCCAGACGACTTTTTTGTTACACAAGTATTCAAACATCTAATATGCAAATTTTATTGAAAGGTGACCTGTTTTGATTTCAAAGTAGGTATATGAGTCATGCAGGTCCGATGAGAACAAATTTTTTGGGGTGGCGGCCGGCGGGTGGGGCAGTTCAAGAGCCTGTCTACTCAAAGCGACATCCATAAAGACAATCGAGCATGAAAATCAACGCCGTCGCTGTTTTATCTGCACAGCACCGGGTGCAGATAAACGTATAGATACATTAAATTAAATTTATTTATTTATTACTTTTTTCTTTTTACAATTGCCTTGTCTGTATACACGTCTTATTACTCCATGAACAGGGATGGAATTGTTGGGGAGTAAGGGTGGACAATTGGGATATTATGGTCTGAAAAGAAAACCTGAACCTGAAATACAGCACTGTTTCATGTGCAGATTAATTAATAAAATTTTGGTTAAAAAAAAAAACCCAAAAACACAGCAAGCACTTGTGGACATGGAATCAATGAATTCACTGCTAGCCACAGTAAAGTGTGAGCCCAAACCAAACTGTGATCTTCTGTGTGGAAAAAGTCAAACCATAGTCACCACAGTAACACGTGCCAGACACAAAATATGTGGTGCAAAACCAGACAAAAGATGAGCAAAAATTGCGAGAGGAAACAAATGTGAGCAATAGATGTTGAAGGAGTGTTAAGGTGCACCAGAGAGAACGAGCTATTATCGTTTACAAGAAGACCTAGGCCTGTTTCACAAGATACAACGTGATAATTTACAGCAGCATTTCAATAAAATTAAAACCTGTTTGTTGAAAAGGGTGTGCAAACATGCAGTTATTATGATCTTGAGCACAGCCATGTTGCGTTCGGGTAAGGCAGTGAAGCTGCTCGACATTGTACTTGCAGACAAAATCTAATGTCGCTCATACAAGAAATGAAATAACTGTCCTACTTGTATTAGCAACTTGATCTCATATACAGGACAGTCTCTGCATGTTATTCATCTGAATATTTCTTGTTTTCTTTACCCTTCTCATTTCTTTTCCTTTCTCCTCCCATTTTCCTTTCAGTCAGACCTTTCTGTGACTTTTCTTAAGGTACCGAAAATGTTCTCACACCATCTCTATAGGCCATGATCAAACAAGCATGCAGTTTGAAAATCATTTTTACAACAAATGAAGATTTGTACTAATTGAATGGAATTTGCTATGTAATTGACCAGATATTTGCTTGAATATCTGCTCCTGCAACTACAACTATATTTTTTGAAGTAATAACTTGTGGAAAACTGTCCAAAACTCAGCTTTTGAAAAAGCTGCTATTTTAAGCTTCCTTGTTATAATCCTTCGGTTTGGATTGCAACAGTGCAGTATTATTGTTAATAAAATATGTTGGACCCTTATGCAAATATCTGCATTGCATTTGCATGTATGCGCAGATGTATCTAGTTACAACATGTCTGAGTCATGGATGTTTTTACAGAGGAGTGGTAGGAGTGCCTTGTCATTGGCTTGCATGGTGTTGCTGTTGGCATTGGTTTTGGAATGTGAAAAAGCACTTTTGCACACCTGTAGATAAACAGGTGCACAGGAGAAGAACATAAGTCGACAATACAGAACAAGTAATGGTTCTAAATTGGAAGACTTTTGTTGGTACACTGTCATGTAGTACATTTTGCACATTATGTGGACAAGATAGACAAGATGGCAACTGTTGAGGGTGAAAAGTGCACTTCGTTTTGCCATAAAATGTCAATGTGAATGCATCCTCAAAAACAGGAAGTGTAAGTATAGAAGTACGTAAATTGAGACAGCAATTGACTCCTGCAATAAGAGCCGTTTCAGTACAACAACCTGGAGTATGAAAGTTAGAGTAAGCATTTGTCTGTGTGTCCCTTACTCAAGCGCCATCTCTGAGCTGCAGTCACTCCTTTCTTGGTGTTTCCAGACTCATATGTATGCAGCCGAGGGGTCCAGAAAAGGACGAGTCAGCCATTGCAACCTTGCACGTCTCTGAAGATCCCCTTGCTAGCAATGTGTGACATTCCTTGGATAGTTTTTTTATTTCAATGCGTGACAGAACAGACATGTTTTGAAAAACAAGAGTGCATCTGTCCTGAGGTCTACCTCCAGCATTGACCTCTGCCAGGCTGACCAGCTGTGGTTGTGTAACCGTGCTAGATCCTCCTCAGCACACATTGTGCCTTTGCCCAGTGGGCTCCATGAACTGACACTTTGACTCATGTCACCAGTGTTTTAATGTGTGTGTGTGTGTGTGTGTCTGCTTATGCACTCAGGCTTTTTGTGTGCATGTATCTGTATTCATGCTATTAGTTTATGCTCGTTTTCTCACCCTGTGTGTGTGTGACATGTGTAACAAGCCTCCGTGACTAACATGTTTACATGAAGCCAACAGATGGATCCTGCATGCACAGCAACAACATTCACTTTGCTTCATCTACAGACCTTTTGAGTGCTACATCTCTCTTGTTTGAAAACAAACACATCTGTGTCACAGAGCCTCGCTCTTCAGACAGCTCCGTCTCTGGAGACGGAGCCAGTCAGTCTGTCAGTCACTGCTCCACCGGCCTGGAGCGGTGTGTGTCCACTCCCATGCGCTAACGACAGTCTTTTATTCTGTCATTCAAGCTGTCTGTGGAGGCAGGAAACCACTCACAATCTCCGACTGATATTTCAACCAACTGGGAGCACAGTCACAGCTCACAGTGTTGTTAAATAGAAACCAGCGTCCAGACATTAATGTAAATAATGTGACTGTCATGAACATATTTAACTGGAGACACTTAACATAGTGGAACATGCTGAGATGTTTATCTTACTGCTGTTATTCATGAGATTCAGATCGCCTACCCCAGAGCATTGATTCACTTTTTGTATTTAATATTTAAAATTAAAAACTTAAATGCAACCACACATTCCATACAGTTCTGGTCAAACAGATTCTGGCAGATTTTTGCTCATTATTATTTGCTCTTATTATGATAAAGAATAATACAAATAAATAATTCCCACGATAGATTAGCAACAGCTTCTCTTGCTACTGGACCCGTGTACAAATCATGTTTTATTCATACTGTGCGTAGTATTAGTATTAGTATTTGTAGAAGTAGGAATAACAGAAGCAAAGATTACATCAGTTGCACAGATAAATTTGAATATGTGATGCTGAATATGTAAATTCATTGACCTTCAGCATACTGGATCCTACTGTAAGCCAACTAAAAAAATCTGTTATGTGTAGCGCTTATTTACTGAGGTAAACACAGGGCCTGGGAGTTTTACGACAATATTGTAAATACTCTTTCCTCCAGGCTCCTAAACTGCAATGTACTGGACTGAAAACAGGAGACAAATTAATGTAAGGAAAAACTGGAGTGGATGGTTTGATGAATATTAAGATAATGTTGATATGTGTTGATTATGTACATGGTTTTAACATAAGAACATCAGAAAACAATCAAATATGTCGTTCATAGTTTCCAAAGGTGATGTCATTGAATGCTTTGTTTTGAATGTCAGCAGTCCAAAACCCACAGATATCGAGTTTGGGATAATTTCAGGACAAGAAAAGCACCAAATGCTGATATTGGAGAAGCATAGCCTGGGAACCTGAAAAATCTGCAAGCTCATGTTTCATTTGGCAAATACATCAGTAAACCCTCCTATTCATTATTGGATTTGGACAAGGGTTGATATGATGACTCAGTGGAGCCTAACTGGTCCATATTTCAAACATTGTATGTCACATGTTTCAAGCATGATGCACCAAGACCACAAACCTGAAGTAAAGCTGTCAAGCTGTGCTGATCAAATATGAATCAGGATTCTGTGACAGCATTGCCTATTTCTCCCTCAAATGTTTTCAGAAACACATTTCAGTCTATTGTTTAACTATGTTACTAGTGCTGTCAATCGATTAAAATATTTAATCGCGATTAATCTCATGAATGTCATAGTTAACTCGTGATTAATCGTACATTAATCGCACATTTTTATCTCTTATAAATGTCCCGTGAATTATCATTTTAATACTCTTATCAACATGGAAAAGTGGATAGGCTTGCTTTGTGCAAATGTTTTTTTATTGAAAACAACGTGTAGTGTTATATTTCACACTACTTAATGCACTAGATTCATACTTTTCCAAATTACCTCTGTGTTAAATATTGTCAGAGATGCCGCATATGGACGGATTTACCTCCATCAGCAGGCGGTAATGAAATGCGCTAAATGCATTTCAGACGCTAAAATCTCCCGAAGAATCCAATCCAAACATAGATGAATGAAAGTTTGTTTGTAATATATATAATTCTAATTTGTGATCACTGACTTTATTAAGCCGACTGCATCTAACACAGCGACACGCACCGTGCAGCCTTGATGGAGACGCTGTAACGTCTGACCGCAAACGAAGTAAGTGATCCGTATCAGCTTAATATCATGACTTTAAAAGCACCGAATTAACGTTATAATATATAATTTCTTTGAGGCTGTTCAGTCAGTCTAACGAAGATCAAGTGTGGCTTGTTCAGTCAATATTGTTCATTATTGATAGTGCTGAAATTATACTTTCTGCCTAAAATAATTGATACCTTGATAATACACTACCTACCAGCCTTAGGGTGGAGCAGCCA
>JAJHUR010026371.1:1079-18866 GCA_027495735.1 Lutjanus campechanus | reverse complement strand
GAGTAAAGCAGTCACACAGCTTGTGTGAGTAGCGCAACTGCAGCAACGCTGGTAATGGCCAATCAAGCTTAAAATCGTTGCATCTAAAAAAAAAAAAAAAAAGTGGCCTCAACAGTTTTTTAGTCCTAAATGTCTTTGGAAATGGAAATCAGCAAATCCTCACATTTGAGAAGGAGAAACAGGAGAATATTTGGCAGTCTTGCTTGTTCAAGATATTGGCAGATTAATTTTCTGTTGTGTCAGCAACAAATGATGTTGTGTTGAAACTCTACATATTCCAGAATTTCCCCAAAACAGTCCATGTTTTAAATTGAGTAGAGGAAGGTTTTATAAGTTACAGGCCAGAGATAAACTTGCTTTTAACTTCACGTTTGCATACGCAGACACATGATGCAGGAAGAATATCTTTGACCTGTCCATCCACTCCACTCCACTCGCAGATCTACAGATGATGGATTTATGATGCTCATCTCATTCCAAGGATTATAACTTATTCAAATTCGATATGCATTAATGACTATTTCCAAACATTAGAAAGCAGGGTTCCCTGCTGGTTTAGTACAAGTTGTAGCTGTCCCACCTCTGAGTTTGGGTAAAAAGTTCTGACAGCTGAGACTTGAACCCAGAAACAGACCCCTTCCCAAGTAAACTTAAGATAAAAAAGTAGTTTTTCCATTTGCCCAGTGACATGCCACCTCTGTTTCTACTGAATCTGCATTTTCAGCAACAGATTTTGAAAGGAGTACATATGGGAAATAGTACTGATTAAGTGTTTCAAATACGTACATATTGTATATTCATCAGCCAAAGCCCAGAGAAAGACTAAAATGTGCCACACATATGGAGAACATATGGACAAAGTGTCTATATGTTTAAATGTTATTCTGTCAGTGTTTTTACCACCACTGTGTTTGCCGTTAAGAGGTTATATAATGGGATGTTTATCCATGTAATCAGGAGATCCTGTTCTTCCAGTGTTGTCTTAAAAACATGACATTTACAATGGAAGTACAAGACAAACACTGCAGAAGACGAGTCCTGCTGCAACTTGAGTCACATAGGCGCTAATACCTGCAACTAAGCAATTATTGCGCAACATGATGACTTTCCCACCACTGTGTAACTTCTTTGTGTTTGGGGAGCTTTGTTCTACCTCTGCATTTGACCGCTGTTAGGTTTGATGTTGGATTTAGCGAGGGGAGGACTGTGTTTTCGTCTGTAAATACTTGCGTAGTTTACAACTCAACCTAAACAGTCAAATACAAGCAGCTTCTGGCAGCAGCAGATGATGAGCAGCATACACAGCAGTGTAAACAACACTACAGTAGGCCTGGCTATATGCTCAGTCATGTGGCTCCATCTGCCAGAACAAATTTAGGTTAGTCACATATTATGTGAAATAGAGGCGAATGTAATTGACTATACACTAGATAATGGAGATTGTGCTACACCACAAACTGGAAAATGAACCCAAATCAATACAATAGTGCGCCGTTTTTGTCATTTTTTATTGTGTGCTCTGTAGTTTTATTGTCTTATTTGGTTTGAGTGACAGAGGAGTTTCTTTTTGGATATGTGCAAAAATTAAATACTTTTTTTTTTCTGAATTGAAAGAGAGTTTCTGATTCAGTTTATTACCCACGTGAGAGACTAATTTCAGACAGGACGCCCAGAGAAGCAGCACAGTCACTGTTCAAATATCCTCAGAGAGATAAAGAGCAGCCGCAGTGCTGTGACAAATGATTGACATGGTGTTGTCCTCACCCCCCTCTCTGCAGTGGATTGGACAGCAGCCAGAGGACAAGGTATCTCAAGGAATCCCTGTGTCACCAGAGAAGCTTTGGCATAGAGCACACACACACACACACTGCAGAAAACCTCTCACACCCAGCACTGTTTACTCTAGACACACTTCCTCCTGCTCTAAGTCTTGTCATGGGATCTTGACTTAAATGCAGCAGGGAAGACACTGCTCTTTAGTTCCATTTCCTGGTAGTTGAAACAAGCTTAGACTGGGTTTCAACAACATATTAATTTAATCAAAGTTTAGTTCTAAAAGAGCAAAACTAGGTTTAAAATGAGGAAATCCAGATTTAAAATTAAGAGGATCTCCGTTGCACAATTTAAAACTAATCAGTTTAGTAAATCCATGTGAATTGATGCAAACAGAAATCAAACGCAGCTGAATCAATGTATAGATGCCTGCTTATCCAAATTAAAATAAATAAAAAGTACATTTGAGTGCTGTCAGAATCTAGTAAGTATATAAAGAGGGGGAAACCGTTAACTTTCAGCTGCTCCGTATTGCTTTTAGAAGTTACATTGTTTGCTAGCTAGCTAAAAATTTTAACAAAACATTACATTCTTTGCTAGTTTGATAAAAATTTTGTTAGCCTAATTAGTCTGCTCATTATGGCTTGGCAGAGAGTGAGTAAGCCTATAAAAGAGGGGGAAACAATTCACTTTTGGCTCCTCTGTACACTGAAACAATACATTGTTTGCGAGCTAGTTTGAAAGTTAACAAAACGTTACATTGTTTGTTCGCTAAAAAGTTAGTTGGCCTAATTAGCCTGGATCACATTTTAAATAGGAGTTTAATGTTTTGGTGCAACAGAAATGAATCTGATCTAGGTTTGGAATAAAACTACACTGAGGTTTAAATTTAGTCTTTCTTTGTTTTAAATGCAACATAATTAAAGTTCAGTCATGATTTAATCAGGTATAAGAATTGATCCTCGTTGGTGCGGCCCAGTCTTAACGTAAACAACACACTGGTCCCTCAGTGAACTGCTGCTCGTTTCCTTGAAAGCTTCTTCTCTCATGTGCACTGTGTTATTGGCCACAGAGGGGATGCCACTCCCTGCTGTTGATGTCTGTCTGTTAATTTGTGGGGGCAAATGTGTTCTTGTTTTTATTGTGTGTGTGTGTGTGCCAGTTCGCCTTGAGAGTGACCTTGTATCGAAAAAACAGAGCAGTGATCTATACGAGGACCTGTGGCGTCTGCTCTCCAGGCCAGAGGAAAGTGGAATAATTTTATTACCGCTGTGCCACGCCAAGAGATATTCATAACTCTATCGATTACTTAAGTGAATCCATGGTGAGGGCGCCCATCAGAACACCTCTATAAATCTTTGAGCAGAACAGTTCTGTGTGAGATGACCGGCTGGTGGTGACTGAAAGTACCCTTCACTCAGACAAGTTTTCACCTTGCTGAAGTCAGACTTCATGCTACAATTTTCTGCAGCTGAACAAAACAAGTTTCATCAGCACCAGCGGTGCCGCAGCTGCAACCCATTCATTGTCAAGATTATGGAAATCAGCACTAAAATCTATGTTATTACAAAAAGCTTTCTTTCTAAAGACAGTTTTTTTGTTTTGGTCGATGAAAACTGAAGAAAAAGATCTAGTCATTTTCTCCTGGGCTTGGTGCAATAATAACTTGCACGTGCATTCAGTTAGGAGTTTGATCTTAATGCTGGTTGTCTAACACATAATAAAACATCCAGCTACCTGCCATCCTGCCATCGTCACTCTGTTTCCTGGAGAGAGAAGGCTTCCAGAAAACCAAACAGATGGCTCGACTGTGTGAAGGGATGCAGCACTCCACACAGTGGAAACTTCCAGTGTTTTACACCGACACAATTAGCTGTAATGAATTGAATTAGCCTGCCAGGGTAGCGATGTCTTCAGTGAAAAACACAACACGGGAGAGAATCGGATTCTCCTCTGGCAAACTCGTCGTGGCATCTTGCGTCAAGGCCGTCGATCTTTCACGGGGAGAAACAGATGTGTTAGTTTTATGGAAGTGTGTGTGTTTGGGTGAGAGCTCAAGTGAGATTTTTGGATTATGAGTGTGTCCGCATGTTTCAAAGAGAGTGCAGCCATCCAAAAGCTGCATGCAGCAGTGCTGGACGCACTGTTGAATCCACAGAGGTGTCCTCCTGTCTCCCCCACTCAGTGGAAACAGGAGCCTTGTGACTGATAATTGTATAATTTGTCCCTTAGAGCTTCACTGTCACATATGGTCTTAAACTGTCCTCTCTCATCTTTCCAAGAGGCCCACATTAGACTAAAAGTCACAGTGAAACAGCAGTCAGAGCATCTTTAGCTTCTGTAACAAGAGATTTCCCTGTTGTTAGCCAGGGGCCTCCTTTATAGATTGGATTTATGATTCATTCTGATCTCAAGTATAACTTGTGCAGGAAGTCATGTATAAGTACTTATTTATAAATCTTTACTTTGGCGTGGAAATGATCTTATCAAGAAGTAAAGTCTAGACTTGACATAAGTGATTTTCCTGCTGGTAATGTCGGGGTTTTGCAGTTGGGGACACATACGTGCCTGAGTCTGAGGTGAACTTCGCATCAGCTTCTTAAACAATGAGACTGAAATCCGGCTTTGTTTGTCAACTCACTGTTTAGTCCACTGAATAGTACGTCTTACCCGACTAATGTTGCTGTGATCTCGTCTTCCAAAAAGTTTGCTTTTCTCCTTGGTCTATGCTAGGGCTACACAATATGGTAAAAAAGTCATATTGCGATTATTTTGACTGAAATTGCAATATGCGATATGACAATTTTTATTTTCAATGAAAAAGAAAAATCTTTTAAAATCGTGATTATGTGACATTTGTTGTGATCTGTCTGGGTTTTGTACCAAACAAATGTTTGCATATATCTGGAGAAAAAGATTTTTAGGCCAGGGCGTCTCTGCAGCATCACAGAACTTCACTATAATGCTGTTTTCTCACATATTTTTCCTTTTTCAAAAAATTGCGATTTGGTTCTGGTTCTGGATTTGGATATTGCACATGGTCATATTGCCATTTCGATAATATTGCGATTAATTGTGCAGCCCTAGTCTATGCCTGTTCCCGACTAAACCCTCAAGACTAAGTTCAAGTATAAATCTAAGCACATTATGAATGATGCCCCAGGAGGAGAACAGGGAATTAATAAATAAATTAGACCTCAAACATATTCTCAGAAATCAAAACACACACCTCCTATTTTGATATTGTTTTACTAGCTTCTCCAAACCATGAGCTAACAATAATAATATAGCTAACAATATAATAATGTGGTGTTACTTGATGGTTTGGGTTAGCTAGTTGTCCAATATTGTGTTTGACTGGGTAAAGTTACAGTACACACCTAAGTTCAAGGTGAGTCACTAGAAATATTTTGCAAGAAGAGAAAACCTGGGAATTTTAATATGAAAACACCAAAAATGAAATGAATGATTGTCTGACATGTATTTAGCAAGAAATAACTAACTGAGGTGAGTCCATCTGGGTTGTGTGTTGTGAGTATTAGGGCCACTTTAAGGGAAAATATTTTTTTTTCATTTTCAAAGAATAAAGTCAAAATGTCTAGAATAAAGTTGAACTTTCAGTATTAGTGCCAAGCGTAAGATTAAATAAATAAAAAGATTTTTTTTTTGCATTTTGAAAATTTACCAAGAGGAAACCAAAGGGCAAGATTTTAATGAATAAATAAATAATGAAAGGTGTTTTTTGATTGTGGAGATGTCTGTGCGTGCCTCAGCCAAGTGCGAGACACACGTACACACCCACACGCTTTTAACTTCAATATTTACACTTTATGCTGAGAGAAAATATGTTCAGAGGACACTTTACTAATCCACACTCCTGTGCAGACAAACGACCGAATGTAAATGAAGGTCTTTATGAGTGTGGAGATGTGTGTGTGTGCTTCAGCCAAATGTGCCAGGTGCTGTCTTGCGCATTCAGACCTATTGCGCCACAGACTGTGCACTTCGACCAGGTTTTAGCAGGTCTAAGGCACAAGTGTTTTTTTACTCTAATGCACCAAGCACAAGATGGCAAATGCACCAGACGTTTTAGCCACAAGTTAGATGTGTTTATCGATCAGTAATTGTGACCCCCTTCATGATCAGGTTGTTCTCAAACAACAGAACCCAGTAAATAAAGTGTAGACGTGTTATAGGGGAGGCTGGTCAGCCACTGGAACAAGTAAAAGCACGTGAGGAGAAAAGAAAGGTTCTTGTTAGCTTTGATTAGCATGTACTGCCCTCCAGTCGATGCTGTTTGGCCTGCTGTCATTGGCCTGTCAATCAGTCTGGTAATGGGCCAGTCACAGAAGAGCAACGCTGGTGCATTAGCTGTCAGTCACGTGTGAAGACAAAAACCGGAGAGGGTTAAAGAGACAAAATGCATGTGTGTGTGCAGCTCTCCAATGTCATTCAGGACACTGACTGAGACACGTTTACTGCACATAATATACACACATAAGCTGGAAACAATCATGATGCATGTGAAGAAGAGGAAGTGCCAAACAGCCTGGCTCTGTCTGGACTCAAGATTAAAACTAAAGTGGCATGTTTCCAGAAATACTGCAGGAGAATTACATCCCTTCCTCTGTCAGCGGAGTGTTGATCATAGTTAGTAAATCTCCACCGCCTGCGAGCGTGTCTCTGTGTGTTAAAGAGTGCGAGATGATTTGTGGGAGAAGAAATCTTCACAGGGCGTCTGATGAATCCACTGCGATATAAAAAATGGCCTCAAGCTCAGAGTATATATGAGAATAATTGCAGTGTAGTTTTATGTGTGTAAGCTCGATGTCATGTTAATGTACTCTACTTCTTTTGGCTGGAACACAAAGGATAATTTAAAACGCACAGACTTGTAATAGACGATAAAACATGACATTCTTGTGACATTTATCATGACATTTTTGTGTTGTTTCTCTGCCTCCTGCCTAGATGCTTCTCTCTGTTTATTCTTCGTATTTCTCTCCGTCACTGTACTTTCAAATTCACGTCTCAGCTGAGGCTCTTATGTAAGTGAATTAGCTGGCAATGTATTTTACCGTTTCATTTTTCATGTGCTGTGTTGGTGATCGGAGACTAGCAGGCTTATGTCATCCCTCTCCAACCGAGGAGGAAGATTTAAACATGAATGCAGCTAAGTCTGTGATGCATCTGAAAATCTTTCTTACTTTCGTTGCATCAGTTTTCCTGTCGTCCTACATACATCATTATGCTTTATTTCCGAGTAGGTGTGGACAGTGAATCAAACTTAACAAATTACTCAAACCCTGAAGCATAGATACTGTAAATTAGCCAGATACAAGACATAGAAGGACACATTATGCTCTTAGAAATAAGGGTTCCAAAAGAAGACACGGTTAGTCAAGTGCTCTGTGGAAGGCTAAAGGTTCTATTAAGAATCCTTAGTCTTCCAAATAACCCATCTTTGAAGAAAGAGTTCTTCAAAGATTGCTGAAATCCTTGAAGAACTCTTTTGTCATGGCCTTGTCAAGGGCTCTTTGTACCGTAACATGAAAGGGTTCTCAGTAGACCCCCCCCCCCTCGCATGGATGAGTTCTTGTTAGCACCCTTAGACTAGGCTTGGGCTGATGGATGATGCCATTGTCCATCGTGATGCCTGACAGTCATCAACCACAGAGCCCTCTACCATCACAACATCATGATTTAAAAGTACTTTAGAACTGATGAATATGTATTTTAAGCACCTTGCACCTGATTCACTGAAGGAAAAACACCACAAAGTACAGCCCAGTTTGTAATTTATATCTCATATATCCCATAAAAAATATAAAAGAAAGTATATGAAAACAATATGAATGATATCGTCCCTGGCAGTGTTTCACCATGGACCACTTTGGTAGACATCACCCAACCCTGCCTTAGAGGGTGGAGAGGGTCTAGAGAGAACCTTCAGTCAGGCGTTTTCCACCAACATGAAACCGGGTCAGTTCTGCTTCAAGCACCAAATTTGAACTGCACATTGTGGAAACGTGTGCTGGTTCACTAAATAGCACCAAAGTTCCACAAACTTTGAACGGGCCCAGTTCAAGAACGACAGCTATTTTTGTGGAAAAGAGCCTAGGGAGGGTTCTGGGTGTGGAACTATTACACAATAGAAGTGTTCTCTGTGTAACCTCTTGTACGGGGTTCCAGATGAAAACTTTCACAGATGTTTCTATTTTTAACCTTTTATGCTGTGCTTTAGTTAGAATTCTCTTCAAAGGTTCTAAATGGTTCCACAAAGAATCAAAAAGGGTTCTCCTATAGGGACAGGCCGAAGAACCCTTTTTGGTTCTAGTTAGCACCTGTATTTCTACAAGTGTAAAGGTATTGCAGAGAGTCTGAAGGACAAACCCCCCCCCAGTAGCTCTTCTGAGAATGTCGCTATAGAAACATATCAATCCATCAGACTTACAGTAACAGCCGATGTATTTTAGAGCACCAGGTCCAGGTTAAATGGTGTTATCCTATTGAGGTGGATAGATTGGTATTGAGTGTGGGCCATTTCCTGTTGCTGTTTTAGTCTCAAGGCCAGACCTCTTGAGAAAAAGAGCTATCTGCCAGTAAAAAGCCATTATCTCCTTTTCCTTCCGCAAAACAAAAAGTGCCATCTCACTCCGTTCGTCGACTTATTTTTAACTCACTTTAAAGTGGAAGCAGGGCTGAGAGGGAAGATGATGAGCAGAAACTGTTAAATGAGTCCTTGGTGAGAAAAGATTTTTTGTAAAATATGAGAAGAAACAAACTCTCTAATTTAGGGGGTTTTCACACCTGAAAGTCAAAACCAAGGTTAGTATTTTTGTTGCACTGTAAACATCCGAACAGGTTAGTTTTGGTTTCACATTAAAGTTATGTGAGGGCACTAAAGAACTATACATGACTTACCCGCATCATGTCATCATCACAAATACCTGCGTCTCCCTACACTTGCAACTGATTGGTTTGTCGACGTGGGTGTGTTTGATGTTGGCGTGTTGTCAGTTGAATTCAATTCCTGACCCTTTCCCTACCCTAGGAAAGTAATTGAGTTATGTGAGTTTTTGTGTTTTGTCCAACTGACTTTTTCTAAAGCCGCTGGACCAAATGTCAGCTAAACATTTGTTCTCTCCCCATGTGCTACCATGGTTCATTTAGTTTTGTTGTGTCATTCTTCTCTGTTCTGGTTCTGACAATAGTTTACTAGAACTTCCTGTAATTAGTCTGAAAGTCCAAACTATGCAACAAATGTTTGAACCATGGTTCAATTTGAGCTGGGCCGAGACCACCTCTCTTGGTCGAACTAAGGTTCGATCGTTTGGTCTGGACTGTGGTCTCGGGGAGGTTTCACACCTATATTAACCTGTAATTTTGGTTCAGATGAAACTGAAAAGACTGAAAGTCCAGACCAAATGAGGGAGCTATGAAAGGACCCTTGGAAAAGAAAGCGCATTACATTTGCAGGCTACATGTTACATGTTATGTGTCATTTTGTAATTTTAAAGCTGCTGAAACAAGCTGTGAACACAACACTGACATGTTGTCACCTTTTAAGTTAATTAACTGGTAGCAGGCAGTTGCCTGTTTATACATCCAGCAGATTTGGAGCAATGTTAGCATTGATTTCGAGACATGTTTCTGTTCACCAGGCAAATGTCGATCCAATATTGACTCTTTTTAGTTCCATTTTGGGCTCCTTTCGCACCGTGTCCTCTAGCAAGTCACCCAAGAGCTAGCTCAGTTAGCAAGTAGATGCTAATACAGCTAGCTAAAGCAGCTAGTGCAGGGGGTTTCCTTTTTGTGTTTATAAACTGAGAGTTTTAAATTATTTATGTAACATTTAAGTTTATGTGGAAAGTTTTTGGCGGATGATGCTTCTTGTTCTGATAAATATTGTTTTGCTGGAGTCCTGAATATCTATAGTGGAGTCGGTTGCATAACTGTGGCCACAATTATGAGAATAAAACCTAGTTTGAAAAATATTAGTGGCTACTTAGTGGCTATTGTGCTGATGCATTTTGTTATTTTTATCAGAAGACTTTATGTAATTTGTGAACCGCGGATGTAAATGTTAATGTCTTAAAGCGAAAAGCAGGATTGGTGCAGCAAACTCAAAATATGAGCATGACATCATTCTGAGGATTTAATAACTTCCATGGAGGTAATACCTTCTGTCTGGCCGATGTTCACTTTGTGCGTTAATGTGGATATTTTTTGCTCGGGTGTTTATTTGTGGTCGTGGCCGAACGACAGCAGAAATGCTCCTGTTAATGCTTTTAAGTCAGATGTAGGCAGCACTGCTATATTTTGACGCTGATGTCAGAGTCACTCATCCTGTCTGCGCGAGGCTGATTCATGGATCTCAGGCGGAACATCTGACCGAGGGGACAACAGGGGTGGGCCATCACATATGACTGTGCGCACATGTGTGTGTGTGTGTACATGCATGTCTTCATCCGTGTTCGCTTGAATGAGAATGGGTCTATTTTCAGTCCGGTGGGTCATTTTAAGGCGTGGAACGTCAACTAACAGACGAAAAAGAGGACAAAACGGATTTTTAAATAAACCCATCGGATGAGTAATGAAGAAAGGGCCATAAAAGGCTTAAGAGCGACCGCCACAAGAACAAGTGCTGTGAAGTATTTTCAGACTGAGAGTTAATTTTTCTCTGGGGGCAAAGCCTGTTAAAACATATTTAAGACATGTGCCATTTGGTGACTCAAATGAAACAAGCCTGGGTCCCATATGGTTGTTAAAGAAACAATCTGGATGCTGCAGGTACCAATTTGGATCTTAGTCACATCTGTTAGAGTGCAGTAGTGGACCTTTTCGTGGTCCTCTTGAGTTCAATCTGGACTTGTCCCTTTAAAATGCTTTTGGTAGTAGTTCAGGATCAAGAAAGTTTTATTTCATCATCTCAGACAGCAAAATAATGTCAAAAATATCAAATACAGTGGAAACGTCTTCAGTGATCATGTCTGTCTGGGACAAATCACTATAATGTCATGATTTTTATAACCAATGTTTTTTTCTTTTTCTCAGTTTATTTATTATGTGAGTATAAAAAAACCCAGCTTGTTACTGTTACAGAATACAATACAGCTGTTTCAAACAACTGTTTTTTATATTCTGTACAATTAGATTACTTTACTTTGTATAATTCAAAGGAATAAAGGTAGTAAAGGATGTGACACAGTATAGTACTGTCTATAAATTGTAGCTTACTGTAGTTTCCCTGCTGGTCCTCAATGGCTCTTTTTTTGGCAGTTTGTCATAATCGTCATTTTCCCGTCATGATTTCAATGTGCATGCAGCACCAATCTTAGGTAGCGAGTCAGGAGCAGACTGATTATGCCACTGTGAGGCAAAGTACATAGGAATAAATTTTAAAAAACTAATTATTTAAACAGCATTTATGAGGGAACAATTCTCTCCCAAGCTTTTTGATCCATATTAGCAGCTAATCACTGTTATGTGATTGATATAAGCCGTCTCCACTGTACAAAAGTATTAAACAACAAGAGCAGATTAAGAATATGATACATATAAAGGTTATAAAAGATACAAATGTTGTTTTAACCCTTTTTTATCTGAGATTGCTGTGTCAATATAATAAGTCAAAAACTTGCATATTCAGCCTATAAGCTGTTAAACAGAGATAATACATACTCCAGCCTAAATATATCATCTTTCAGAAATTTACTAAAAAAAAGGGGCCAAATGCAGCTGATAAAAGCTATCTCAGATGACAAAAAGGTTATCAAATAGTTGACAGAGTTGTACATTTTACAGGCCTCAGACTGACTGTGTGTGATAAAAGAGAATTTGTGGACCACAGATAGGTTGTCAGCCCCCCCGCCCCCCACCTCATTTCACTGTGAGGCCTGTGTGCTGGGTTATTGATGGCTTCAATTAGAGACTGAATTACCCCCACGAAGGCGCTCACGCCCTGCTGTACCTGTTCTCCACACCGTTTTTTTTCTCATGGGTAATATCATAGCTCTCAGGGTGCACGGAGAAATACAAAATGTTGCTGAAGGGGCAGAAAAACCAACCAGTCTGGATTTGGCTGAAAGGCTTGTGTGAAGAAAAAGTACAGCAAGGTTATTTGTTGACTCTGAATTTTTGTTTTGACCGTTTGCTATTTTTACTTGATTGTTTTTGCCGCTGTCTCTTTGCTATATTATTCTAAATTGAATATATTTGTTGTATTCTTACATTTTATTGATGTAACAAATACAAAATATAATGAAAATAAACATTATTTGCAGCTGTAGATCATTCAGGACTGATGTTGCAATGATCAGAGAGATATAAGAATGGGAGAGAGGGCACAGCTGACAGAGATCCAGCGCGAGGTGAAGATGAACCGAGCACATGCTGCTTTCCCACGCCCCTCCCTGTCTCTGCCGACACACGTCTTTCTCTCCTCTTTCTCACATACGCACACACCTACAGCCTCACACTGTTCTGCGTGACTCGCTGATCGTTTCGGGAGTATCACTGGTCCACTAACGGTGAAAAAGTGGGTCACTCGAGGGTCTTGTCCCATTTCTTTTCTCTCTCTTTTTTTTGCAGGGGAGCTATTATTTGTTGTCAGTCGAGTGTGGCGAGGCCCCCGTCGTTCTTTGTCTCACTTCTCAATGGATAATGGTTTCCCTCCCTCTCAGCCTCTCTGCCCCTGTCTCTCTCTCTCTCTGTCCGTCCGTCCTTGACCACTAGTTGACTCAGTATTGCCTCAGGCTCATTGCCAAGGGCTCACGACTCCGTGCTAAAAGGTTACTTACTTTGGCCAGTGCAGCTGAAGAGGGTGTGAGATCGTTCAAATGTTTTTCTGAGTGCACTGACAACAGTGTGTCAGTTTGTATCTGTCTGTAGACTTACATGTGTTTATTTTCCAATTTTACTGCCAAGCAGCCATTGTGAGACAGGTGGAGGTTTTCCTAATAAAGATGAATACCTTTATTTATTTAAGTTACTCAATATTTGTTAATCAGTTGTTGTGAGGTACATGTACTTGAGTAATTCCAACTTTTTAGTTGTACTCCACTAAAGTCATATGACAGCACAGGGCTACTATGTATTTAACTAAAAGTATTTAACAAGCGCTTCTCAAATGGGTACTAGAACCCCTAGAGGTACTTTGGAGCACTGCAGGGAGAACATAAGATTTTTTTTTATGTTAATTTGAAAAATATCGGTCATACATCATTCCTAAAATAATTATATTATAATAAGTTTAATAAAAATTGTAAATATAATTTTGATCAAACCACATTTTATATTCAGTATTCCAATTTTCACTGCAACTTCAGAAACTGTCCACTGCCGTAAAACTTCACAGAAGAAGAAAGCAACAAATGCAGACATGTTCACTGTGAGCAGGGAGCCAGTCTCAGAGTCACAGATAAAAATCAAGAAAGAAAGAAAGAAAAAAATAAAGCAAAAACAGAGCCAACAAACACCATCAGTATAAGGCTAATTATATCAATAGATTTACCTCTACAAGCTGACACTGATGGCACTGTGCCATCAACAGTTCTGTCGGTATTCGTCGGCTCCATTTCTCGTGCTTGTCCGCATGAGCACTTTTCTTTCCAGGCAATAAATCCAAACCACCAGTCGTTTCACTTGTTGCCCAATCAGATTCTCAACAAAAGACACTGGTGTCTAAAAAATGTTTTGACAGGAAAGAGGCAGAGGAAATGTCAAAGTCAGCTGGGGCAATGTGGATGGGCCATCACAACCACTGTGCCTGCAGGGTGTGTAATTTTTTGAGGGGTATGAGGCCAAACTGAGGGGGCCACAGCAGCCACTGTGGAATTCCTGCCCTGCTGGGACTGCATGTTAGTTATGAAATATTGTGTTAAATGCATAAATGCGACGTCAGTAAAAATCTTGTTTACTCTCTGTCAGAGGTGGGGCTAATTATTGTTTTGCATGCCACTAAAAAATCTCAAGTCTTTGCACTTGAGTCTTGCAATTCCAAGTCAAGTCCTAAGTCAAGACTCACAAACAAATAACATATATAACGTGCCTTTTAATCTTTGGGCTTGGTGTAAGGTGTCAAATATTTTCAAGTCAGAAGTCTCAGTGAGGTCACAAGTCATTGGTGTTAAAATCCAAGCGAAGCTGCGAAATCTTTTCTGATTTTTTTTCAAGTCTAAAGTTGTCAATTTGTGACTTGAGTCACATGACTGTCACATGCCAGTAGTGAGTGTGCAGTACTAAATGTACTGTGTGTGTTGTCATCCTGCCAATTGTGTCAGACTCAGACACGCAAGTTGTTGATTTAACTCTGCACCAGTGTTGACATTGTAAATTAAGTTCATGCTCAGATCAGCCTTGCACTAATAGTAACTGTTTCTCAGATAAACTGTTTCATTAATAGAAACAAAACAAAATTGATGCCTGGCGAAGCAGCTGGTCTAATAGAAGATATCATAACTATGCTGGTGATTTGTTATGCTTTTAACCTTCTTTTCCCGCTGTGTTGTAGCAGAGGTGTAGTCGAGACTGTTGTGCTCTTTGTTGTGCTCTGAGACAGGAGTGTTACTCAACAAAGCCACAAGTATAAATACTGCATGTCCTTACACTTCTGTGGCTAATTTGGGTTAATTGTTTCCATGCACAGTTGAACTGGTGTGCGTATCCTTACACAGCCTGTCTGACAAGTCTAATCACACACACACTCAGACACACACCTCATCTTCTGCCCTTGCAGAGCAGGATTTGGGTCAGACACCTCCTCTCTCTCACACTGACTTGTGCATGTGGGTTTAGGGGCCCTGTCCTTTGTGTCCCACTGATATCCCAACAGTAGCTCGCTGCTATCGGTTTCTGCTTATTGTCAGTGAGACAGCTCTCCTGTGTTATATGAAGGCTGCTTTTGTAGGCAGATAGGGGGTAATAGGGGCACAAACACACAGAAGACATGCTGAGGAATCAGTCATGTGGTTTTGGGTTTAAAAGCGGGTCTTGGTGGATGAACACTCACCTGCAAACTGAACACAGAATTGTTTTTGTTTTTTTTTTGGCTTCCCATCTTGAAATATTCATGTAGAGCAGAGACAGAGAGTCTGTGTGTGGCCTCCTCAATCACTTTGATTTAGTGATTCTGTGTCTGCTGATTAAGGTCTGTCTGTCTGTGTGTCTGTGTGTCGTACACACTTCATGTATTCATTTTTCTACATTGTCATTTGGTTATTTAGTCAGTTTAGACATTTTAGTCAAACAGGTGCATTGTGGGATTACAGATCATTCACAGATTCATTTGTGACATTCATTTGTATACTCCCAGAAATAAGCGTTCCAAAAGGGTTCTTCCAGAAGCGCGGAGGTTCTACTCACAACCATTTGCTTGTGAAGAATCCTTGAAGAAAGGGTTCAACAAGGGTTCCTTGTAAGAATAAGGGTTCCATTAAAAACCCCAAAAATCCTTTTTGGATGTAAGAATTCTTCAGAGATTGAAGATAATTGAAGAACTTTTTCATCAAGGGTTCGTCAAAGCTTCTTTGTTCCATAATATTAAAGGGTTCTCAGTAGAACCTCCTGGATGGGTTCTAGATGAACCCCTTGAAATATATAAATGGTTCTCAACAGATCCTCCTTGGGTAGGCTCTAGATAAAACCCTTGGAAATATAAAAGAGTTCTTGGTAGAACCCTCTGTGGGTTCTTGTTAGCTCACTTAGAAGGAGGAAGGGTAGAACCTCCAGAGAGGGTTCTGGGTGAAACCATGTCACCATAGAAGGGTTCGCTGTAGAACCTTTCACAGGGACTTCTGGATTAAATCTTTCACAGATGTTTCTAGGTATAACCCTTGATGCTGGGTCAGAGCTTGGGTCTCTGAAAGGGTTCAAAGTGGAACCTTTATTAAAAGGCTCTGCCAGGGACCAAAAAGGGTTCTCCTGTGGGAACAAGATGAAGAACCCAAAATAAAGGTCCTTCTAGTAAGGACATTTACAGCAATAACAGGACAAATAGAGACTCAGTTCCAACCTTTATTCTAAAACCAACTCCAGGCAAAGACGGATATTTATCCAGAGCTTCATGAAACAAAGCAGATGATGTCGGATCTGTTTCTGTGGCTGTAGTTGTGGTTCTCGTTTGCCTGTATTTGTGTGTGTCTGTGTGTGTGTGTGAGAGTGTGTGTGTGTGTGTGTGTGTGTGTGGGAGTAATATTAACTCAGAGACTGTACATCTTATGACTCATTGTATCTGTCTGCTGAGGGTTTATCTTACTCACTTCAGCAGAGGTTAACAACGTGGTATACTCAGCTGCAGATGGAAGCTGTTGTTTATGATTCGGATATTTTTGAAGTTTTATTATTTTATTTTTTTTTACTGTGTTCATGTGTCTTGTCTGTTTGATTGATTAGATATGAGTGGCTTTCTCTCCCAAAAACCACCTATTTTTTTTAAGGAGTGAAGCCTCACGTTTACTGTAAATTATACAATCGCATTTTTTAATGTTGTTGTCGTGGAATCTACTGCACAGTTGCTAGGATTGTTATTGATTTTGTTTGTGATCACAAACATCTGACTATAAAGGAAGGCGGTGTATATTACAGAAATGATTAATGGTTATGTGTAGATATGATGTCTGAGTGACTATGACCTGCTGCCATTTGACCAATTATAAACACTCTAGCAGCATCATCATTTAAGTATAAAGGAAGGAATCTCTGTCTGTTTGTATATCTATGTATGGATGTATGTATGTACGTGTGTATGACTGTCCATCACATATTAGACACCACAGCACTGCACACATGATATAAACCAACTGTTGAGAAATATAAAGTAAGATGTTGCCTTCATATTGCATTTTCACTTCTGACTTTTGATTTTGTGTTTGAGTGTTCCTTGACAGAGTAATGTGATTCATACCATCATAGATTCAGCACTGTATTGTCTAAAGACACTCTGCCGCCCTGCTCACCACACAGTGAGCCTCATCTGTGTGTGTGTGTGTGGCTGACAGTGAGTTTTCCAGCAGCATGCTAATGTGAACGCTCATCTGAACACAGCAAAAGGTTGACAATATGACTGTTTAATCCAGAGGACAGATATTCATATTAACAAATACACGCGCACACAAATAATCTCAACAGACACACAGTCAAACACAGAGGTACAGCTACATACATATGTTGCAATAAAATACAGAAATTAATGCACACACTTGTTATCTACCTTCTTTGTCTTCTTCCTCTGTCCATCAGGTCAGACACTCTGACCTGGCGGGCACATTAGTGAACCGCACAACACCCACAGGGGAACAGTTGCATTTGTGACTTTGTGGAGTAGAGCTGAGCACCTTTTTGGAGACGGATGTCAACTATTTCTGTATATTTTTGAAGCAGACAGCTGCAAAACAATGAAACAAACTTCAACTTAAAGATATATCAAGATGGCTGCCATCTTTTTTGTGTTTTTTTGTTTAAAATGCACCTACTCAGTTCTGTTTGTCAGCATCCTCTGAGTGAGAGAGCGGGTCAGAAAGGCCAAAATGTCAGAGTTGAGCAAATGTACACACAAAGGACTAAATGCAGCAAACAGTGAATGTAATCTTGCTCTATTGCGGTAAAAATATACTTGATAGTTGCATTTTATGGTTATAGGCAAAATAAAATTGTGAAAAATTGTGTGTTATTTGTAGCCTCATGCAGAAGAGAAGCTAAAAATACACTTATGGTGTTGTGTCCTCTTCTCCGCCCCACTCTGCACTGTTCCCCCGTGTGTTTGTGTATCTTGTTTGTTTACCTTTGTGCATCAGCCCGTATTGATGTGTGGCTGTTATTTGTTTGCCTCCGTGTGAGCATGTGTACTTAAAGCTTGAATGTGTTCCTGTATGTCTGGATCTCATCGTAGCTTATTAATGCACTGAGTATATTAATGTCAGCAGTCAATTCTCTGTAATTAGAGAATATTGTAATGATATTGACTAGAGCTACAACGATTGGTTGATTAATTGATCAGTTGATCAGAAGAAAATT
>JAJHUR010026339.1:22230-47234 GCA_027495735.1 Lutjanus campechanus | reverse complement strand
GTACATTAGCCAGTTAAACAGAAGCAGCCGGAGATTGTTATTTAGATTATTTTATTTTTGACATTACATTTTGTGGTTATTATGGTAAAAAATACTACTGCTTTTGTCCACAGGGGCCCCCAAAATCAACAAAATATGAAAGTTGCAGTAGCTTTAAATAAATATATAATGCTACAAGATAAATAGAACAAATAGACCCAGTGATCAGTGACGGTCAATAATGCTTCCAGTGATTTGATAAGAGCACCCTTAGTATTGTTTTTTGCAATTACAATCCATGTTAGAGGTGTTATTTGAATTAACATCAAACTGCTTTCACCCTTTCTCTTCCTTCTCTCCATCCCCGCTCAGCCACGATTAAACAGCTCATCAGAGGAGATCGGCCTTAATGATGAGAAGTCTCTGACAGTTCGGAGGTTCCCTAACTCCGAGTGCGGACCGAACCAGGTGGCTCGCAGACAGAGCACACCCGAGCAGGGCAACAAGGTGGAGCACTCGTCTCCAGATTTCCTCTCTGCCAGCGTCAGCAGCCCCGGCCTCTTGTCTCACGCCTCTGATCCTGGTGAGCCTCAGTGTTTGTCTTCTCAAATTTGCCAATATTCATATGCAATAACCTGTTCATACGCCTTTCATTGGTGTCTCTAAATGAGCACTTATTTATTTTTTACAAGCTCTCAGTAAATCTGAATGTAAAGGTAAGGGAGGCTGATGTAAATGTGTCTGATTTCTGGATTTAGATTCTGCATGTTTGACAGGATGATTAATGGTTAAACTACGGATGTAATTTTCATCTGCTTGCTCTCTCATGACAGAGAATGATTCGGATGACAGTGTGAATGGAGGCAGTCCCAAGCCACCGCCCAACCGACAGCACCGGAAGGAGAAAAAGGAATTCCCTGTGAGTCTGAAGATTACGTTGTAATATGTATTTAACTCACGACAGCCACACTTTTCATCTTAAGTTTCAGCAGGCTTTAGGGTGAATATGTCATCTGTGGTCTGAGAGTCTATATTTTATATGTGGAGCGTCTCCAACGAGCTGGCTGACTGCGCAGAAACCTCAAATATGATGTTTTTCCCTCGTCAGATCCAAACACTACCAGTTAAAGAGGGAAATTTGGCCTCCACTCATGTCAAACATTTAATTGACTTCGACAGACACAATAGAAAACAGTCCATGTTGTTCATTCTTCAGCTTGTTGTTGAGGCTGGAGCTAAATTAAGTAGCTGAAAATTATTGTTGCTGCTTTGTCTTGTGTCATGTGCCTCTACATTACTTTGTTTTGTTTTTTTCTGTCTCCTCTCCTCATAGAAACCAGCTATCAATGGTCTGCCTCCCACTCCTAAAGTGCTGGTGAGTGAATCATCTGCAGTGTCCCTCACAGTTTTCACTCTTCCCTGCTGGCCTGGGTTCACGGGCACTGTTATTAAACTCTTCTCTGAGCTGCTGCTGCTGCTCCTGCTACATTCTGTAGATATTTGGGGTCCACAGAGCTTTCTGCTTTGTGGTTGCCTCTGCTCAGCTCAGCTCCAGCTCCAGCTCATTAAACCCTGGCTGACATTTTAGCGCTTCGCCGAGCCAGAGGCTGCTTGTTCTGAGCCATGCTGCTTTTCGTTTCAGATGGGAGCGTGTTTCTCTAAAGTCTTCGATGGCTGTCCGCTGAAGATCAACTGTGCCACATCGTGGATTCATCCAGACACCAAAGGTACAGCTTCATGCAACAAGCGCAAAAACACAAATAAACAAAATTGACATGTTTTATTTCAGCCAGCATTTCATTTTATGTATTTTTTCCTTTTAGATCAGTACCTAATCTTTGGGACAGAGGATGGCATCTACACGCTGAATCTTAATGAGCTGCATGAAGCCACAATGGAGCAGGTAACAACAGCTAAAATCAATCTAAAATTAATGATTACAACTAGGATTTGTTTACAAGAATTACTTACTGTTTATTCTCATGAAACTGTGTCTGGAATGTAGCCCTAAGCCCTGAATCTAAGCCCCGCCCTGCATAGTCACTGTTGCTAGGCAGTAGCAGAGTTATCATTTAACATTTTCTGGACTGGCCCTTGATTTCAAATTGAGGTAGACAAAGCAGATTTCTCATTACCAAAACAGACAACCGTCAGTTTTGTTACTATCAAATCTTGTCAGCTGTAGCTAGCTAGCTAATTATGTTCGCTTCATGCTGACTTTCTAAAATTTCCTGCGGATACATTTTAAAACAAGAATCTGATATGTGCACTTGATGGCTGTCAGAACCAGAATACTTTATTGATCCCTGGAGGGAAACTGGATCATGTTTGTTAACCATTCTAAAATAGAAGTATATATAACCATAGAGGAAAAAATGAAAAAAGAAGAAAGGAACGCTCAACTGCTACTGTCAGCTAGTCATCTGGACATGCTAATGATTACATCTTATATTAAAGGAAACAAATTCACTGTTTACTCTATTCTTTACACATTTGATCTTGAACTTTTGGTTTGAAAAGGCTAGAAAAAAGACTCCACCATACAGATACAGAGGACTGCTCTTACTACAGCCCCGAGCAAAGTGCCTCAACTGTAACTTCACAGTTGCTTAGCTATGATTGGACTGTTGCTGCTCAGGGGAGGAGAGCAAATGGTCTTTTCTTTCACTTCTTCTCACTTTCCTCCTTTGGGAACTAATGTCCAACTATTTGTCCCATATTTGTTTAATTCCCTGTCTAGCTGTTCCCGAGGAAGTGTACATGGCTGTACGTTATCAACAACAACCTGATGTCTTTATCTGGTGAGTGATGGATTTATCACAGCCACATGCTTCACCGGCCACTGTCATAACCTGCTGCTTCTTTGTCCCGTGTTATCTGGCTGCCCCTGAGGGCAAGACAGCCACTCCATATCTGCAGCCCTGAAATAACTGTTTCTTTTGTTTGCTATCAGAGCCTCTGTAAGAGCTGTGTCCCTGTAGCACAGTGACTCAGAGTGACACATCTGGCGTTACAGCCTGTTCATCTGCAGAAGAACAAGTCAGATATATTGATCTCTGCAGATTACAATGTATACTAGCTGCAAAAGCAAGTGTAATTCGTTTCATATGTTAAAACAGACATTCTGTTTGTTGTCGAAAAACTCAAATCCTCTATCCTTTGAAACCAAACTGCCTCCGTTTGGCTGACCTAGTCACCGAAGCCTTTTCTCAGTTTAACAGTTGAGGATGGGATTACAAAGTGCGAGGTCTACTTTCGGTTTTACCTTCAGCAGTTTGCCCCTTGGTATACTTTAACCTCTTTTCTCTTCTCCTCTTCCCTTGGACACTGTCCATCCTCCTCTCGCCTGGCTTGATTTGATATTCTACTAACTGGCTTCATCAGAAGGTAATCATGCTTCACATCATCATCACACTTCTGTTTTTACCCCTGTTCACATCTAACCTTCCTCCATGTGAAATCTGCTTCATGGGATCCAGAATTTGTCACAGAAAAGAAATTAGACATCAGAAATTATTTTTTAAATATTCATAAACGGAAGAAAAGTTAATTCAGTTTTTATTTGTCATTAATATTTTAACTCTGGCTTTGATGACTCCAACACTACTTACTGTTTTTAATCATGCAGCTGATGATTAAATATACTGTTTTCTGCTGTAGGGAAAACCTTCCAGCTGTACTCCCACAATCTCATCGGGCTGTTCGAGCAGCTGAAGAAGCCCGGCCTGGCTGCTCAGTTCCAGACTCACCGCTTCCCAGACAAAATCTTACCAAGGTGAGTAGAATTCTTACACAGTAATAAGTGAGTTTAATAAAAAAGTATGTAGCATTGATTTCAGTAATCTTTATAAGTGTGAAAAAATAGAAAACACAGTCTGTTTCCAGACTGTTGCCCCTGTTCTGTTCTCTAAAATATTAATTCTAAACTTCTAAAAGATGAATTGATCATACTAGAGTGCTTTTCATGGCAACACAAGTATGGCGTTCAAGTGAACAGACACTCCAATGTAGAGCTGCCTGTCTGCCTGTAGGCTACGTCAAAGCTTGCAAAACAGCTCTGCCCTGACCTTATAACTGACCCAGATACAGACATTGTGACCAAATAGTTAAAAAGAAAATGTGATAATATCTTCGATTTGCATATATAGCTAGCATCACAGATATTAGGCTTGGCTGAGCCTTAATGAGCTATGCTGTGATATAGATATCAGAAAATGAAAAACCAAACCAGCAGCCTTTATGGCTGCGTTCATCACTGTTTCCATGGACACAGTGAATAAACACGGCTGCACAGACCCTGTGAAAAATACATTATTTAACTTGTTTTGGTTTTTTTAACTCGTTTTAGGGTCTTATCTATAAAATAGATTTTTTTGGGCAAAGATGTTTGACAGTGGAACGCTGTCCCACTTTCTATGTCGAGTCGAGTGTGCCAAGTGTGGACTGACATGCCAGAGCCGGCTTTAGTCTCAAATATAAAGCTTGGTTGGTTGGAATCCAAATGGGCAAAGAAAGCTTGATGCTAACTTTGTGTAAAATCGTTCGACATCTCCAACATGAGGAAGACAGTGCCTTGCTTCAATCTTCTGGCACTTATTTGGCATGGTAGTATAGCATATAAAGTCAGAGCATACCATACATGTTAAAGGGTTTTAAAACAATTTATTTGCATAATTACCATCCATCTAGTTGTACTCAGATATGAAATATAGTCGTAAACATCTACAAAGAAGTCTTGAAATGCATGGGCTTTTGTAGAAACGCCTGGGGTTTTTGTTCTGAATCGAATCTCATTTATCAGCAACACTCCTGTCACTTGACTGATAAGGTCACAACTGTACTTGTCTAACTTAAAGCATGTTGCTGCGCTCACGCTGTGCAGTCTTTTTGTTCTGCACTGTCTACTATCATGACTAACTACTTCAGCGGCCGAAGAAAAAGAGAAGCACTGGCTGACTTCCCTGATTCTAGACGTCAGCAGCTCTCTTAAGACCGCTGTGGTCACAACAACTTGACTGTTTTGTCTCCTCAGGAGGTTTGCCTTGACAACTAAGATCCCCGACACAAAGGGCTGTCACAAGTGCTGCATTGGTGAGTGGCCTCTCCCTCTAACCCCTCTGTTTTTGTTTATTCATCTTTTCATCATATCAAACTTTGTCAATACGTGATGGACATCTGTGCACCAGACATGTCTTCCCTTTACTGCAGTTGTTTTGTTCTGTTTTCATGTGAGTGGAGTTTTGAATAAATTAAATTTCTTTAACTTTTCATTACTGAGAGTTTGAAAGGCTCAGTTTCTGAAATGATGTTCTTCTGATATAAACTGGACCTACATCGCTCAGTCTGGCCACACTTTGCTGTTTCACAGTGAGAAACCCGTATACAGGCCACAAGTATTTGTGCGGAGCGCTGCAGTCTGGGATCGTCCTGCTGCAGTGGTATGAGCCCATGCAGAGGTTTATGCTCATCAAGGTCAGTTGGCTGTTTTCTTTTCTCATCTCAAATGTTACTCTAAGGCCACATGTTTTTACTGCAAGGTTGTGCTATTTTTTGTTTTCTTTCAGGAGCACATCTATAGTTGGAATTTTAAATTTAGTTGTGTTAGGAAAGAAGGCACCTTGAGTAAACAAGAAATGGCCATCGCTTCTGTGCACTCAAGTTGTTCATATTCCCAGGGATTTTTTATAAGCAGAAAGGGCTGCCCACACCAAGAACGATATATAAAATCTTAAAAATTGTTCTAATTCAAGTGGATGGTAGAGTTCACACCACAAGTATAACAAAATGATAGTGGGGAAAAATATTGTTGGAACCCCTTTCAGAGAGATATGGAGAATGATAGAAACACTGACGGCCAATCAAAATCCATCTGAATTTGTGGGGCAATGCATTTAACAACAAAAAAGTGGTTTGGTCCAAATCCTCTGAAATGACAGTGTTCAGTTTGGTTGCCATCAATTAGTTTAGTTTCTGAGACATTTTTCCACAAACTGATGTTGCAGGAGTGCTGATAGTATTGATTTCTATCTGTAGCCTCTCTCTTTTATGTAAGCTAATTGATTTACTTTTTAAATGGTCTCACTCAGTCATGGTTATTGTGGTATAGGCCTAAAACTATTTGAATGCTTATATAATGTAACATTAGGTTGCAAAATTGTTATTGTAGCAGTCTTTCTTGGTGTGGACAGCTTTTAACTAATAAACTGATGTTGCTCCTTGCACCTGTAACCAAGTGTCACTAGTTTCACAGTCCAGAATACATTCTAAGAGTCATTAAACATCAGAAGACCGTTGACACTAACTCCTGTTTTGTTTCTCTCTTCCCTCGGCAGCACTTTGACTTCCCTCTCCCCAGCCCCCTGAAGGTGTTTGAGATGCTGGTGGTCCCGGAGCAGGAGTATCCTCTGGTGTGCGTGGCCATCAGCCAGGGCTCTGAGCCAGGCCAGGTGGTCCGCTTCGAGACCATCAACCTCAACTCCTGCTCTTCCTGGTTCACCGAGATGGGAACAAGTAAGTCAAACGAAAACCGTGAAATCAATACAGAGACACATTTTTGTGGAGATGTGGTGGAATAGATGACCTCTGCAGAAAACAGTCTTTATGGATCTGTCACATGGATCGGTCATGTGGAAAACGGCCACCTGTTGAAGGGCTTTTGTCCAGTTTGAACAACCAGCTATAACATATATATATATAATGACTTTTTTCCAAATAGAACTAAGTGAAACAAGCTAAAAAAAATCAGGCATCCTAAACTATTGTTTCATAATAAAGTAACTAATACAGTCAAGAAGAGCGTGTATCCAGAAGAGTATCCAGAATCTAAATTTAGATCTACAAATTAAAAAAAATGTTACTTGAAAGAAATACATTTTACATGGTATGTTGCCAGGGATGTTGTAGAACAGGATTGTTACTGTTGTACTTTAACTTCCTGCAGGTAATCAGCAGGTGGATGCAATCCACGTCACCCAGCTGGAGAGAGACACAGTGTTGGTTTGTTTGGACCGTAAGTGCAATCTCTTCTTTTCAGTTTCGACAAAAATCCGCAGCTTATTTCTATCTTCTGCCACATCATTCTTACAGAGTTTTTTAAATTTCTATCCACAGAAAATTTGAAGATTGTCAATCTCCAGGGAAGACTGAAGTCTAACAAGAAGCTGGCGTCTGAGCTCAGCTTTGACTTCTGCATCGGATCTGTTGGTAAGATTTTAGACACGTGCTGGACTTAACGGTCTGAGTAGGGAAGCAGAGGTACATATTATTCTCTGTGAGACCCAAGTTGACAGGTGTATAGAAAAAGATGCATGTAAAGTGACTTATTCCGTTTACAAATTGACTTTTTGTAAACTCAACCTGAATTGCATTATTCCAGTTAATCAAGTCGTCAGTGTTTTAGTGGCTACCGGCTGTGCGTTGACACATGGCCTTGTTCCTTTCTCTTCTGACAGTGTGCCTTCAGGACAGCGTCCTGGCCTTCTGGAAACATGGCATGCAGGGGAAGAGCTTCAAGTCTAATGAGGTAAAATATCCCATGACCACGACCGGGGATGAGCGATTTCCGTTTTCACATAAAAAATAACTCATGATTAGAATGACCGTTCCAAAATGTAATTATCATGAAGAGTTTTTGAACACTATGCTTTGAAAAATTCATGGTAAAAACTGTCCAGCATCAAACAAAGTTAGCAGCAGTCTCCCAGATGCAGCTGCAGCTGAGTCTGTTTTGCATCATTAACATTGACGTTGACATCAAAAAGGACATGATGCCATTTCAAATCATTGAGAGGTTTTCCATTTAAAACTTGGTGAAATTTCAGGGCGTGTTTCAATAGTTTTTGAAAGTTTCCAGCACATTTAACAATACAATGATAATCCTAGTTTCATTTCTAACCACAACTGGAACCACTTTATTGTTTAAAACTCACTTTTCTGAGACAAACGGATGTCTCAGAAAACTTACCATTAATAGAATTCAACATTTTAAAGCTTTTTGCTACTTAAAAATCTACATTGATGCAGAAATATCAGTATCTGTTTTGATTGGTTGCCAGTGACTACAGTGTAGAAACATTGAATGCACTGTTTGCAACGTCCATGAATACAGACTTGTTTGTTTTACACGTAAACAAACACCTCTGGCTCTCGTCAACAAAGACCCTGAGTGCCGGCCGTTTACATGCGTGGCTACAAGCTGTAGGTGATCTCAGGATTAGACCTCAGGTGGAGCCAGACAAAGTGTCTTTGTGTTGGGCCGAGGTAATGAATTTGTCCCCCTTTCACAGAGGGATTCCATGATAACCTGATCACGAGTCGCGCTCGGCAGCAGAATAAAAGTTCAAGAGATCGCCGGGAGGTGAAGCATTCTGTTTTTATGAAAAGTGATATGGCGATCAGGGCCGCCCTTTTGAAAGCTCGCCGTGTCAGACGTGGTCGCGCGGCACTCGGATGAAACAGAAGGTCTGTTTGCCGAGTCTGTGCTCAGCCCAGCTTGACAGTCGTCCCATAGCAAGGATTTTTGAAATGTCAGCGGCCATGCAAAATTCATGCTCAATCATAAACGAAACCCGTCACACAACAGGGAGCAGCACTAAATAATTCAGCCTTTGTCTCGTTATGATTCCCCTCAAAAGCGAAGGCATTCAAGGGGGGCCGGCCTATTGATCCGTGCTCGCCTCGGTGGGTGCTCCTCTGAACACCCGAGACCTTGTTCTCGTTTAGACTTAAACAGATCAGATCTCTCCCGAGGCCAAGGACTTACACCTAGCAGGTGTCACACGCCGACTATCTCGCATCTGTCGACAAGTTTTCATGACATGTCAACACGTGAGAGTGTGTTTTGAAGGGGCCCTTGTCTTTTTACACTGCAAAGTGTCAGGCTACATCTTGTGACTAGGACAGGTAAGCTCCAGGATTGTACACAGTAACACAGAGTCCCTGGAGACAGCACTCAGTTACCTACAGTCTGTTAAAACACATAAAGACATGTTGTTTTTAAAGGCACAATAAGTGATCCAAATGTAAACAGTCGCCCAGGACGGCAACTTTCGGACTCTGAAATTGATTGGCAGGTGTTTCACTGGCGTTTAAAAACAGCTTAATGATAATTTTTTGTGATGCTCTTAAATAGAGATGAACAACATTATTAGCATGTAATGAAATTCCGATATGATGATGCTTTAATTATGTACACACGACGTGAGTATGTCAGCTGTTTGGAGGTTTTTTAAAGTGAAACAGATATCAGAGTTGCTATTTGCAATTATTGATCAGCGTCAGTCATGCAAAGAGGAACCAAATCACATTCCTTCAACACTACAAATTTAATTGTCCATCTTCAGAGCAGTCGTCCCAATAATTAGGACAAATTAGTGAAGAACAAAGAGGAAAAAAACAGCCAGCAGTAGTTTTTCTTATTTTGCTTAGTGAGCGTCTACCATCACGATAAGATGAGGCAGAATAATGTTTATTCCACTACAGCAGAGATTTAATGTTCCTTGAAATTAGGTGAAACAATTATGTGTGTAAATCAGTATCAGCAATCGGCCAAATCAACAAAAATCCAATACCATGTATCCCTGCTATCAAAGGTTTATAACAGTAATGTCTGTAAACACAGCGGCCCTGTCATTTCAATTACGATCAGTTAAACAAAATGCTATTTTTATTATATTATATTATATTATTTTATTATGTATTTGTCATTAACTGAAAATATATGTATATGATAACTGCAACAACAACAACAAAAATAAAAAATACACAGACTTGGTCTTAAAGGATTATTTTAAACCTTTGCCCTAGTTTTACAGTTTTTGAATTGGTCGAGTAGATCGCCTCAGCCGGCATCTGTGAAAAGGATGCGATGGCTGCAGCGTAATCCTCGGGGGTAAATGTGCCTGACCACTAAAAATCCCTACAGAGAAACAGACCTTGTCAGATGGCTCATTCCAACAGGGAACTGAAGCTGTCATATCAGCCTTTTCAAACCTACCAGACTCCTTTGAGAGAAAATAAAATTTTACTGTGCATGAGTTGCTGGTCTACGGCTGCCTCGATCTGTCGGTTTGTTTGTGTTATTGTTTGACTTTTTTTGGTTTTTATTTTGTACCTTTTAGTCATTTAGACCCTGCAGTTTGACGGGGCATGACTTCTTATTAATATAAAGTATATAAAATAATCCTGTCTTGGTCTTTTTGTAAAAAAGAAATGCTGAGTCATCAGTGTGAGCAGAGAAGGTCAATTAAATAGTGTAATGTGAGTTAACAGAGACCCGCAGAGTTTAAGACAGGAGTTGTAAGGTGCTGTGGTGAAACTGTCCAAACAGACACGACTATAACGATGCTTCAGTGTTCACGTGTTTTAAAAGCTCCGTCAGCACCATCAGGACTTCATGTGCTCAGAAAACCAGTTGTCACTTTAAGTCTGTTGTGTTTTTTTGTTTTTTTGTTCTTTCCCAGGTGACCCAGGAGATTTGCGATCCAAGCAGAGTCTTCCGCCTCCTCGGCTCTGACAGGTTGGTGCAGAGATTTTTCCATCTTCAGCTCCATCAGTGCAGATCAGTGATCAAACGCGTCAAGTGGAGGAGAACGTGCCACAAAAATCTCAGAGGACTTTTAAAACACGTCACCTTGGTTTCAGAAACAAACAGGAATACAAATAGGCTCTCCCTCTCCCTTCTCGCCCTGTTTATCTGTCTTCTCATCAATACTATAATTGATCATACCAGACCCTCGTCGTCCCTCAGGTGTCATCACCTGGAAACCACCAAACAACCTGCTCACCTGCTGTGTCGTGAGCTCACGGCTCTTCACCTCCTGCTGCCTCTGGTTGATCTCTGACTGTGCTGCTCGCTCTGTCTCCACCTGATCCCCTCACTCTGCTCTCATCTCAACTCCACCTCGCTTCTCTTCATCCGTTTCTGTTCAAAGATTTTACTTTCTGATTATTCTAAACTAGGACTGAATGATAGGCGCAATAAATCATATTGAGACGGTGAAATCAGTCACGATTGTAGTGGGAATGGTAATTTTTGCGAGTCGTTTTGTTTTTTTGCTGGGGTCTGTAACAAACAAGCACGTTCTTTTACATCTGGAGAATATGACTCGTAGGTTGGGGCATATCTGTAGCACCACAGTGCTTTTTTTTAAAATAATGGTATGTTGTGACACATTTTACCCCTTTATCAAAAAATTGCAGCTCCCGTGATTTGGATATTTCAGTTTTGATCATATTACGATTAATTTTTCAGCCCTGAACTAAACCCTACTGTCCCTGAATGCACCCCTGACATTATCCTTGAATGGCCTCCCGACCTCCTACCCCCCCCCCTCCTCTCCACCTGTCTGTTTGATGCTCGTTGCTTCAGTCACTCTGGCTCAGACATGAAAGTCAATCAAAATGTTAGACGCCTCAGTAACCGTCACAAACCTGTTTGCTAAAATAAAACAAAAATTCAACCTGTCACCTCTTGAACATCCTCGCAACTTGACAAAGTAGATTCTTATTGTCATTACAGATAAATCATTTTATTTTTTTTGATACATTAATAAATTATTTATGTATGTATATACTGTATGTTGAATGTCAAAAACTAGTGTGTGATGTCATCGAATTGCTCGTTTTGTCCGACAGTCGAAAACTCAGTTATTCAGTTTTATCACAAAAGATGAAAAGAAGCAGGAAATTTTCACAACAGGAATATTTGGTATTTTTGCTCGATTACAGTTCATTTATTACCAAAGTTATTGTGGGTTAATTTTCTTTTAGTCAACAAATCGATTAATCGACCGCCTGTTTTACTTCTAAATTATTGTTATTATCGTTTCAGCACAGTGACAAAATTAGAAATGTTGCTGTTGTCTGCACGTTGTGATAACAACTGTGCAGTTAATGCACTGCAGGCAGCAACTTTATTCCTGGGTAGTCTGATGTGTGCAGGGCTGCAACTGAGTATTTTCATTTTCAGTTAATCTGCTGATTATTTACTTGATTAGTTGATGATTTAGTCTCTGAAATGTCAGAAAATAGTGGGAAAAAATCCTTATCACAGTTTCCCAAAACACAAGGTGATGTACTCAAAGTGCTTGTTTTGTTGAACCAACAGTCTAAAATCAAAAGAGACTCAGTTTAAAATGATATAAAGCAGTAAATCCTCACATCTGAGAAACTAACTGCATAATGTTTATGATAATTAATCCTCTGTCGATCAGTTAATCGTCTCAGCTCTGGACTGACGTCAGCTGCAGACAGAGCAGGATGTGATTTAGTTCCCTCTCACGCACTCAGAGAAGGAGGCTCTCGACTCCCGGTGTAGCCGCCCTGCCCGTGGCACCGGAGCGAGGCCTCTCTCTGCCCAGCCCCCCATGTTTTATTCACCGCCGCCCGGGCACTGCCAGCCTGGTTTGAGTGTCTCTCCATGCCTCTGTAATTTCATCTGATGGAACGGACAGTATGGACTGTAGCTTCCCTGCTCACCTGTCACCGCCACGAGACGGGTGGCACGATGAAGATGCACCCACTGCCGTCCTCATCTGACTTTGACAGCTTAATTGTTTAGTATAAACTGTCAGCACGCTGTCCTCTGAGTAGATCCATACCATGAACATGATGCTTCGAGCTTAAACATTAACTTAAACATGTCCTGATTTTTGTCAGTGACAGAAGTCAGTCCCCTCACTTCAGTATTTTCTAACATTTCCTCAGCATCTGTCATTCCTGGAGAGAGATTTGTCTTATTTGACAATCGGTTAAATCTCTGAAGCTCCAATATGTCAGATTTACTAGCAGAATGTGGCAGAAATACATTTTCATTCATGTATAACTACCTGAAAATAAGAATTGTTTTGTTTTCGTTACTTTAGAATGAGCCCTTTATATCTACAGAGAGAAGGAAGAGTGAGTGGAGCGGTATTGAATTGGTTGCAGTCTGCAAACTCTTAAAACCTGTGGTCACAGTCACATCACAGCCGTGCTGATAATCAGTATAACAGCGCTCCCTCTCGGGTGATATTTCTTTAATATGAGTGTAAGAATAAGAAGCTGTGGATGATTTTGTTTGGATTCAACAAACAAGATGAATATTTATTAGTTAGCTTCAGAGGAGGATTTTGTTACCTTTAGACAGAACGAGGTTAGCTGTTTCGCTTTGTTTCCTGCCCTGTTATGCTAAGCTAACTGGCTGCTGACGTTACTGTCATACTTTCCCCAAACGGACACAAGTGGTATCAGTCTTCACATGTTTCTAACATGCAGCAAATGAGCGACAGCGAGAAATTGTCCAGATGTACCACAAGCGATGTCACAGCAGTGCTGCTTGTGTTTTCTCCCTCTGAGTTATTTATTCATGATTAACATAATTTTCTGAGGACAGTCTTGTTTCTGTGTAGTTGGAGGACAGTTTACATACTTGTAACTCACAACAGCTCCTCAAATACCTTCCAAACCTCGTCCCTTTTGGGGACATCCCTATAAAAAGGCTGCTGTGGATCATATCAGATGTGCCACCTTTTTATTAGTCTTTTCATTATCCATTTTGACTGCTGAACGGAGGGGAAACGGAAACACTGAGGACGTTCGTGTCCATTTTGAACAATGAAAATAGGGTGGAGGTGAAGCAACTGTGCCAAACTTTGCCAAAATAGAACCATGAGCAGACGGAGCAGATTAGATTATAATATTTTACTCCTGGATGTACATGTGATTTATTACAAATGATAAAACTTTGAAAACACATCAGCTTCCTGTTTTGGCTGAACAAAGTTCTACAGTTCCCAGATTACCGTTTAGTTTTCTAAAGGTAAAACGAACACTGTCATCACTTGATATTTCTGAGTCATGTTCTAACTGTTGGTTCTGTGTTTGTTCTGCAGGGTGGTGGTTCTGGAGAGCCGACCCACAGACAACCCCACGGCCCTGAGCAACCTCTACATCTTAGCAGGTCATGAGAACAGTTACTGAGCCTCTCCCAGAGGGCCGGACGGTTCTTAGAAAAGCGGATAAGATGCCTCAATTTTTTTGGGAGAAAACTCCAGACTTTTCACCCGTCAGGGGAAAACGTCTGGTGTTCGTTACTGATCGCGGGATCGACGGGAGCCTCTTTAGTCTGGATTCATGAGTAGCCTTAACACCAGCAACACCTTCACTGTGTCTCTCTGCTCATCGCTGAAACTGTCGAACGATGAGCAGAAAGGTGGAGAAACAACAAAAAAAAGCTCAAACGAACAATGTTACTTAGCATTTTTCTCACTTTTCTGTACTGTGGACTGAGTTACAAACAAGTTATTTAGAGGTATTATTGACAAAAGTGCCATTAAAATTCACAAGAATTTGTGATTGTATTAGCAAACGATGGGAGATTTACTGTGTAATCGTCTGTAACGTGTCGCTCATAATCACTGCCAGTGGCAAATAGGCTTGAGAGGAAATTTTACGAGCTCTGTAGGCAAACTAATAGATCAATTTAAACAGAAACCCACGAGCATTGTGGGTTATTTAAGCAATATTTATTAACCTCAAGTTAAGTAATAGGGTATGTTTGATTTACAGACAGAGACGGCGCGGTTCTGCTGTGTGAGGATTAACTACCTAGTGAACAGCTCCTGAGCAGCTTTGGGTTATTTTTACTGCTATGTAATATAGTCGCATCTCTCCTGCTCCGCTGCGTTTTTAGAAAAGTTGGATATAATGTACATTTTTTTTCTTCTTTACCCTCCTCTTTTATAGACCTTTTACTTCTCATTATTTGCACCATGTAAGCACTTTTGTACATTTTTTTTATTTAAAATAAAAATGACAAAATGAGGGACAATGCTAGGTTTTCTTAACATCTTTGCATTCCCTTCGCAAAATGTTTAATGTATGCTGTTTTTGTAATAAAAAAAAAGCTGTTGTTAACAAGATGACACGAGTGGCTCGTGGTTTATTTGTGTGTTGTTTGGAGTGATGTAACAGAGCTGATGATGCACAGAGTTACTCCTCGCTGATGATGATGAGTCTCTGATGGGAGGAACAGGAGGGGGAAGATGAGTGAGTATTAGTTTCCATTATTTCCCTCTTTAGTCTGCCATTCCTCTGACTTCACCAACCTGCACTAATTGGTCTCAGTGCAACAAGACAAGACGTCAGGTTTATGTTTCCCCGTCTGCAGCTCGCTGTCGTTTGTGGAACGAGATCAGACAGACGTGGATTTGGTTTTGATGACCACAAAAAGACTCTCAAGTGTGCTAAATCCTAGAATGATAAAGCTCAAAACTCATTAACTACTTACTAACTAGAGGTAATTTCAGATGTGTTGTTTCATGAGAAGAGTTTCAGTGAATTCTCCACTAAATTGACTCGGTTGTTTTACCTGTGTGGGTGGTTTTTTTTTCCTGATATTTACTGAGCGGAGAAGAAAACATCTCTGTCTCTCAGTTGTCTGTCAGGTGGGAACATCCACAAATCTACAAAAGCCCCACAGGACTCTGCTTTTCCTTTATGGGGGTGAAGGTGGAGTCAGCTGTTCCTATGGGAACTGTGGTGGAGAAGGGAGGAAATGTGTCAAGCTAATCAGAGCGAGAGTCGGAGGAGAGTACAGGAAGTTAGATGGTGTCACCTTCAAAATAAAAAACAAACAGGCATCAGCTGATTCCTGAAGATCAAAAACTTATGCTTTTTTGATTTCTTTACCTCTGTTTTATTGTTAAATAATTTAGGATGATATCCAGCTGAACTATCGAAAAGTCTTGTGACTTTTAGGATCCCAAAAACTGTTATAATAGCTGCTTATTTCACGACAGATGTGCAAGCAAAACAATATTTTACAATAGTGAAAATATATACAAAGCTAAACAGAAGAAGCACAGAAACGACTAAATCTTACCATGTTTGTGCCTCTGCAAAGTAAAATTCAGGATCATATTTGATAATTATCTCCCAAGAGAATGTGATCAGAACCTTTTTCAGTTTTTTGCACTAAAAGGGTAATGATTATTAATTACCTCTCAAAAAATGTAGCCAGTAATAGAATCCAAGTATCACAATATTAAATGATGTAACTTGATTATTTTCTGTTACTTTTGGATTACCCCAATATTAAATATGGGGAAAAGTTTTAAACCTAATATAATGTTTTTTAGGGCTGCAACTAACTTATGTTAATTGATTAATCGGTGGATTATTTTATCAATTAATCAATTGTTACAATTGTTTGGTCCATGAAAAGTCAGAAATGATGAAAAATGTTGATCAAAGTTCAACATGACGTCCTGAAATGTTTTGTTTTGTCCACAACCCAAAGATATTCAGTTTACTGTCAGAGAGAATTAAAATAAATAAATAAATAAATAAATAAAGAGAAAATATTCACGTTTAAGAAGCTGAAATCAGAGAATCTTGACATTTTTTTTAATTTAAAAAATGACAAAATAATGGTCAAAATAGATGCAGATTATTAAAAAATTAATTAATAATAGATTAATCATTGCAGCTGTGTTTATGTTCATTGTTAGGTTTATTAGTTTGTCCAGCTGTTCCCCCCTTTGTTGTGTGCAATGTATTGATTGATTGATTGATTGATTTAAAGACAAAAAAAGGCAAAGGCGTTTCCACCCAGTGAATCATTTTTTCACTAGACATTGCTCTTTATTTTAAAACTGTAAATTTAATAATCCCCATTTATACAAAATATATTTGCAATCTGATTGTGTCCTTTTTGTCTGTAATTGTAATGGAGTACAGTTACCTTTTTTGCATCCAGATTATGTAATCCCATTACATGTAATCCATTACTCGCTGAGCCTGGTCCCAATTTGTCCCAAGGCAACATAAACACAAAGCACAACATAAAAAACATACGACATGACATAGAAACATACAGGAGCTGAAATAAAAACATGCACATAGAGAGAGAGAGATCTGTGTCTCCCTCCTCTCAATAATATGATTCTCCTCTTGTTCCTGCAGCCTGATGTTTGAGCTTCACTGTGCAGGATGATGTGTTTCCACATAAATCTGCTGACAGAAGAAAGTTTCTCTGAGTTCACTGAAAATCTGATTTGAAGCTGTGAGCCAACAAGCAGGATTTATGACATCACGACTAGTTTGAAAGTCAATCCTGATCCAGTTTACATCTTATACAAGTGTGATGTGCAAACTTGAGGCCGGCAGTGCACAAACACTGAGGACGGACTTTACAGTGACGTAGGAGACACCTTACGTCCAACAGGAAAACTTTAGAAACAGATTTAATTGTTTCTGTTATTATTAATGAGGTAGAAAGAGTTGATGTAGATATAGTTATATTTTTTGGGGGGTGGAGGCATCAGACATACATTATTGTTCCAAGCAGACTATTTGTAACATTTATTGTACAATTTATTTTAAACATGGTGGGAGAAAAAAAGGAAAATGTATGAGACATTTAAAAAAAACCCTGAAGGACGTATTAACATTGGTCTCACTCATGGTGGGAAATTCAGGACCCTCTCTACACAACAACTGTCTCTCAGGAAAATTGACTTTTTTTTTTAATGCTTTGCAACAAAAATGACTTAAAAAAAGTGTGTGCACTTTTAATTTTTAAAACTTTTTGTACAGATTATTTTGATTTAACCCATTTGTACAGAACATAAAAACATAATCACTGTGTACCGGTTGTATGCTGAATGCTGAAATTAAATTAAAAAACAAAACAAAAATTTATTTTAACAATTGTTATGAAATCAAAAGAAATTTTAAATGCATATTGTAATCAGCTTTTTTTCTTATTATTCTATAATTAGTCAGATGCACATGGTCATTGCTATAACAAAATACATGCTGCCAGTCTGTTCAATATTTCTTTTAACACATTCATGAAGTCAGACATTTTTTATTTTTTGGTATAAATATTTCTGTAAATTTCATTTTGTCATTATTACAACAAAATGCATTTTCCCATTTAGTCGAAAATGTCTTCAAACAGGTCATCAACAATCATTCATCATTCATGTGTGATAATTAACATAAACAATGAAGTGTTGTGTGTTTTATTTTGAAAGGCACGGCCGGATGTCCTGTTTTATTCTGTCTGACTTGACGGTTTAAAGCCGCCTCCTCTCTGCTCTGCAGGGACAGTTGAGCTGTGATCGTCCTCTCAGTCTGTCCTGAAGCTGCAGCTCCTCTCTGACACAAACAAACTGAATATTTCTGACCGACTGAAGAACATCTGAGAACATTTTTCACTCACAGTAAGTTTATTTTGGACTTTATTATTATTATTTTTTAATTACGAACAGGAGGCGTTTTTACTGAAAAATGTCTCATAGAAATATTGAAATGTGTCTGACGTTACTTTTATGATCAACTGGTTCCATGTGGTAACTTTCAGGATTATAGAAACTATATTTTAATCACATAAAATTCACTAATATCAGTTATAAACATGCAGTCTGATGCTCATTCATCCATGCTGCTGTCATGTCATGTTTTCCTTGTTAGTCTGTTCATAAGTGCAGCACTTTGATTTTATTCCCCTGCTGTTCTCTCTGCTCTCTCTCTCTCTGTGTTTTCTGTTTTCGCTCTATATCTCCTCTGGGAAATGACCTAATATACTTTGCATTGCAAATGTTTTCGTTACGCAATCTAGCTGTAGGGAGACAGGTGTAATGTTGCCTCAAAGCAATTAAATCTGTCTTTTGGAGGCAGTTTAAAAGGTTATCTTCACATTTTGATCCTCACATTCAACAGATTAAACACAATCTGAGTTTATTATAAATTATAAAATGCATTTAAATTCTTAATTGTGCTTTTCAGTATATACAGATAATAAAGCATGACACGTTTCTGTGCATTCAGCTTTGTTTTTAAATCTCAAAACTTGTTCTAAAAGTCTCAAGTTTGTTAAAATATACTGTTGGTTTCAATGATATTTGCACCAGGGCTGAATAATTCATTGAAACATTGTCGAAATCACAATATAGCCGAGTGCAATTGCAGAAGCTTTAATTTTTTTTGATAAAAGAGAAAGAAAATGTGACAAAACAGAATGATAATAAAAAACTGCAGCGCTGCAGAGATGCTCTGGTCTCCAAATCTTATTCTGCGGATGTAAGAAAACATGTTTGTTTGGTGCAGACTCCAACAAATATCACATCATCATGATTTTTTTTTTTCACTGGAAATGAAAATTGAGATGCAAAAATAATCACTCCTACTAATCGTGAAGCTTATTGCAGTTACAATATCTGTCAAAATAATCACAACCGCAAAGCATAATCTTTTACAAAAGGTAAGACTGAATGTGCCTGCTAATATCAAGTGGTGTAAACACAAAATCATGAGAAATATCCACCTTTTTTTTATCCACCTAGAGTCTATGTAAATATACTCATACTTTTATAAGGTTTATCTCTAAATTTAAATTTTATCTTTGAGCAGGGGGGCATGTGCAAAACACCTCCGTCTTCTAAAAAATCTTAGATAAGTTGTGTAAAATTGTTATAAAAACATGCTGTTACACTGCAGTAGAGGAATACATTTTAATCCACATTAATGTTCCTGTATATTGTAATATTTTTATGAAAAAGTCTGATGCAGAAGTCAGTCAAAATATCTGCTAAACATGAAAACCTACCAAGATGAACCAAGAGTCAAAGAGCTTTATTGTTGTTATGGAGCAAAAATAAACAAGTTATCAGTGCAATGAAATGATTTTAAGTTCACTGTCTCGCTTCCTGGTGCCGTCGATTATTCTTCTTACAAATATTCAAATATAGTAGACACTTAGGGGTAAGAAAGACAGAGAGAAAGAAAGGAAGAAAAGAAAAGAAAGACAGAGAAAAAGAAGAAATAAAAACAAGATGACACAGGTGGACGAGGTGTTAAACAATGTAGAAGCAGTTTCGGGGGTATAAGATGTATTTGCAGTATAAACCAGAATAAAAACAGTGTGTGCGATATAAAAAACAGTGTAAACGTTTGTGCAAAAGATGAATGAGGTAGACAAGGTGGTAATATTGGTACAAAACATGTTATAAAGCTGGGTGTTCAATATAAAAACAGTGTGGGACTCTATTAGAAAGTATTAGAGTTTGTGCAAAAAAAAAGACACAAGGTGTGCATGTTGTTCAGAGTTCAGTTTAGTTTTGTTAAGCAGGGCTCTTTCCAAAATCTGCTTTATGTTTTTATGCTTTTCCAGAAAAGATTAAACCTTCATATCACCATCTTTGATCTTTAGTATGAATTTATCCCAGGTTTAACTGAGTGATCTGTTCATTAAAGCACCAGGTGGTGAAATGACCCCTCACTCTTCTTCTCTGTGTCCCTGCCGACTGAAAACTCCTCCTGTGTCTCTTCTCGTCTTGTTACAGGCTGCAGAGACACAGAGATTCCTCCTGCTTCCTCTGACCCTCCTGGAAAACTGTTTTTTATTTTTTATTTCTGGATGTCAGCTGGTCCGGTCTGAGGATGGAGAAGTACGAGAAGATCGGAAAGATCGGAGAAGGCTCCTACGGTGTCGTCTTCAAGTGCAGAAACAAAGACACGGGACAGATCGTCGCCATCAAGAAGTTTGTGGAGTCAGAGGACGACCCCATCATCAAGAAGATCGCACTGAGGGAGATCAGGATGCTCAAGGTGAGAAAACTTATTTTAATCCTTAATACCTTTTGATTCTTCTCCCAAAAAGTTCTTCACATCAATGTTTTTGACTGAAGATAGCAGCATTCAAGGTTTACCTGTCCATGGAAGCCCATTTCTGCCAGAAAAAGTTCAGTAAAGATGAAAAAAAATGCTACTAGTGAAAAAATATATAAACATTTTGATTTAGAAAGCTACAGTTCTTACATAGCACACACAAACAATGAGGTGGTTTGTTAAATTCTGGATTTTTTTAGTCAAAATTATGACAGAAAATGTCAAATATATGAGATAAACATAAACATTTTGACATTACTGAGTCAAATTTCTATGACAATAAGTCAAATTTTGTTTTAGAAAGTCAAAATTGTGAGATGAAAAGTTTAAGTTATGAGAACGTATGTCCAAATTACAATTTAATATATAAGAAATTGGCTTGTAAAATCAAAATAATGAGAGAAAATGGACAAAATTAGCAGAAATCTCAGTTTACTGGTCCATGGAAGCCCATTTCTGCCAGGAAAATATATTTTTTAAATGCTAATGGTTTGTCACAATTGTGAGATAAAAAGTTTTGATTTAGAGACTCACTGTTCTGAGATAGTATATCAAAACTTAAAGACAGTATGTAAGTTTACGCGTATTAAGTCAAAATAATGAGATAAAAGTCAACATTTTGACTTACTAAGTGATAGTGTGATAGTGAGTCAAATTTTGGCTTATCAAGACAAAATGATGAGAGAAAATGTCTAAATTATATGATGATACTTCAAAATCATGATTTAGGACCCCCCAAAGAAAGTCTTGGAAAAAGCAAACTTATTAGAAAGGTCAAAATTATGACGTGAAAGTCAAGATTATGAGGTTGTAAATTAAAATTATGAGATAAAAACTCACACACTTTTACTTTTGACCTCCTAATTTGACTTATTTAGTCCAAATTTTGATTTTCCAAGACTTTTGACTTTTTATTATGACAGAGTTTTCCTTTATTTTTCCTTTTCCTGCCTCATGATACTTCAAATTCATGGAAACAACAGGTCCAAATATGAAGCACAGTACTAATATATTATTATACTCAATCACATTATGTCTGTATTAATCAAAGAAACCACCTTTTGAAGGGATTGCAGCAGGAGTACTGGTGTAGGAAGCCAAGCTATGTACTGCTGTAGACACAGTCGGTATCAGCGTACGCTATATTTAGAATATTTTCACCACTTTACCTTGCTGTCAGACAGCCTTTTCTGACAGGAAACTGTCCATATACAGGCCAAACATCGCTCTCTCCAAACCAACCAGACTCCACTGACAAAACCAGTAATTTTACCTCGCAGAAAACGGAAGTTGCTTGACTACCGCTGCCTCGATCTGTTTGTTACTTCGTGTTATTGTAACTTGAATCTGAACTAACCCATGAAACGAGACAAGAGGCCACACAATAACACAAACAAACTAGCAGATCGAGGCAGCGACAGACCAGTAAAGTCCTGTGTTCTGAGAGCTAAAATTGCTGTTTTTGTCAAAGGAGTCTGGTGGTTTTGGACGTCTGTTTCCCATTAGAAAAGGCTGCTTGACTGCAAAGTAAACTGGTGAAAACACTCAAAATATAGCTGATATTGATGTTTTAGGTGGCTGAAATACATTTTGCTGCTGACCCTGTCCACAACAGTACATTGTTTAGCTTCCTACACTGGTACACCTGCTGCTTCTCCAAACTGGGGGTGTGTAGACTGCCATCTACTGTACTTCAAATAATCCAAACTATCCCTTTAACCACATCTTTACATATAAAATATAGTCTCTTTCAGTCATAATATGGATGATAGAAAGTACACAAAAAGAGGTCAGAGTTGGCTTTACTCTCATTTTACTACTACAGTATAATAATACACAGTTAAACAAAATCCTCTGATGCAAAAGATGTAAGTCCTGTTTTTCGTTCCTCCTCTGTTGTGCAGCCAGCAGGAGGGACGCCGCGCTATTAATTCTTCAGACAGAAGGGAAGCATTTTTGTAGCTGCTGCACAGAGAAAGTCCCATTCAAAGGAGCAACATTCAAAAGAGCTTCAGAGGGCCGTAATCAAATAAAGGAAAAACCCCTGCGGGGTCACTGCTGACTCAAGTGCTTCAATTAGAATGTGAAATTTATTTTGATAACAGGAAATGAGACGCTGGGCGGCCTGTTGGCACCGGGTCAGCGTCATTGTTCCGATTCGTCTAAGTGTTTGTGTCTTTGTTTTTTAGCCGTTTGACCAGTTTAGACTCTGAATGCGACACAAATATTCAAATTAAAGTGTCGCCTGGCTGATAGAAACTTTATCAAGGTGGAAAACAGCAAAAAAAAAATCAACAGCAATCAGACTGTTTCTTTTCATTTTATTGCCAAGTTTTGTTTAATCCAAAGGCTGAAACCTGTTTGTTTCATGTTGCATAATCTTTATCAAAGATGTGCTGCTACAATAGTCGGTGGTTTAATTAGTCATGCGGTGGGCGGGAGTGTTGGTGGCCTGCTGGACACCAGGAGCTCATAAATAGGACAGGATGGGGACAGGTTGTCAGGGGCAACAGCATGTTTATTACCAGCTGTTAGCGGTTTAGTGTGTTTGATAAGAGCAAACCACAGTTCTTTAAACAGTTTCGCTGGTTTATTTAGTTGGTTTTAGTTCAGCTGTGTTTGTCTGGATGTTACTGTACGTCTCTGACGATCTGTAATGTCTTTTTCTTTGGTTTTTTGTTGGGTTTTTTTGTCTCTGCAGCAACTGAAACACGCCAACCTGGTGAATCTGATCGAGGTGTTTCGGCGCAAACGGAAGCTTCACCTCGTGTTCGAGTACTGCGACCACACGGTCCTCAACGAGCTGGACCGCCATCCCAGAGGGTGGGTGTGTCTCCAGGCTGTTCTACACTGAAAAACAAGCGTGCACTCAGTTTAGTGACGTCAATTTAACAATATCGAAAATGTAAAATACAAATCCATCAGATAGGTGCAGCAGAGCACAGACAGGAAATGTGCAAAGAGAGAAAAAGTCTTGCAACAAATGTCCCCAGAGAGAATCAAACCAGGAAGATTAAAATTACATGATACACAACTTAAACCACGAGGCTACAAAAATTAGCTTTCTTTAGATACAAGTTGGGGGGGGGCCTCCAAGGAAAAACAGCTGGTAACCACTGATCTACTGTAGCTAATACTCTGAATGTGAATCTGTCCCTTTAACAAACTGGTCAAGTTCCAACACTTTCAGGCAGCTACGCAACAACTAAAGAAGGTTTTTCAGATACAGATTGTGCTGCTCAATGTTTGGACGACTTTACTAAAAATATTGATGGCTCATGGAAATAGGGTCCAGCATGGCTCCAAAACTCTCTGCCTACATCTTCAGTTTAAGGCTTTTTTTTAAATAGTTCAATAATTCATCTTGAATCGAGCTAAATAGTGCTGAGCAGAAAATAATCTAAAACTAACACAGCGACTCTTTTAAGTTTTTATTTTACTTTTATGAAAGACAAAACAGTCTCACCGCGAGACAAATTTAGTTTCTGTTTTGTGACTTTGTGTCACATGATCGTCATCAACCGAATGGGAAACTTTGGCCAATCATGTGTCTCCTGTCATGGACTAGATTTTCTAAAAGTCTGAAAACAGAACCAAGAGGAGGAGCAGAAGTCTAGTTTCCTCTTAGATCACTTGAATTACAATCTGCATAAAGGTTATTTTGGAATTTTTGCCCCCCAAAAAAGTCCAAAAACCACCAGACCTATATTATATATTTGGCTGAGCTGTATACTAACATCATCCCAAAAGTTTCCAACAATGTTCAAACTCAGAGAAATATGGAATTTGTTCACAGTAACAGTGCGTTTCATTTTGTCGTCTGATGCTTAAACTTTCAGTAAAATGCTGGGTACATCAGAGAGTTAGGAAAGAAGTCGACGATGGTGACTAAAGGTATAAAACTTTGATATTGCCTCGTCTATGAACATAATTTCTGCCAGACTTAAGAGATAAACCATCTGTCATATCACAAAATATAAAACAACCTGCAGATATTCACCATAAAATATACACACAAACAACAAACAGCTTATAACACAAGGTTTTATGCATAAAACTAAATCTAAAAGTTAAACCATATCTCTCAGCTCTTAATGTAAAGTCCATTCAAGCAATAAAAGCTTTAGAAAGTTGTATTAGTAATGCAATAAAAAGAATATATATCTCTATTTAAGGACTTTATTCTGAATTATATGAAATGAACACACAGCTGAGTGTACTGTACTCACATCACACTGAGATAATGAGAGCATAAATCTGAGTAAGTGCTGTGTACTTTCTATTATCTCTGCATTACATGTATAGCACACCGGACTCTGGGCTTTGTCCGGCTCCGACGGGCACGACGCTCGTCTCCCGGGAAGCTGACC
>JAJHUR010026339.1:7625-19743 GCA_027495735.1 Lutjanus campechanus | reverse complement strand
CCTCCGTCTCCTCCTCCTCCAGCTCCCACCCAGCCGTCTGCTTTATGGCTCTTTTTTTTTTTTTTTAACAAGAATTCCTTCCCCTTGGCTGACCAGCAGTTAATGTATCACCTAGACACAACAAATGCTACAAGGCCTCCTTTTAACAGGGTGGCATGAAGTCCAGAAAGCACCGTCTCTCTCATTCACACACATTACTTTTATTATCAGCATCTCACAACCACAAACATCTGAACACGCTGCTGCGAAGTTTCAGTGCAGAAACGGTTTAATTTGACTGTTTGTGTTTCTGCAGTGCATCCACCGAGACGTCAAGCCGGAAAATATTCTCATCACCAAACACCAAGTCATCAAGCTGTGTGACTTTGGCTTCGCCAGGATCCTCAGTGAGTTTTAATCAACAGATGATACAAATCTGACAGCGCCACCTGGTGGACACCGCTGTCTGTGCATGAGACATATTTTAAGACTTCAGTCATTAAATACTGTGTGTTTCAGACGAGCAGCTGCAAAGGTTTTACTGAAGGGAGGTTTTGATGAGTTGGTACAAAGGCAGCGCTTATTCAGTGTCTTGAAATATGTGTTTTTTTCCGGTCTCAAAATCAGAAATAGTTTCTTTTCTGGTTAAAAATGCTGCAGTTTTGATCACACATTGGGTTTGTTGTGTGCAGATGGAGTCACAGAACATGTCTTAGAGTGATGCAATGATCTATTTAATTTATTCTTTAATCCTAACAAGTAAAGAAAATGCATTTGTTTTTACAAAATAATAGAAAAGTGTAGAATAAAGAGTCTCATGATTACTTTCTCAGATCCTCGGGTGAAAATTAAGGAATAATTTAGGGTTTAGGCTGATTCAGAAAGAAGCTGCTTCTGAGATAAATCCCACGAGATGATTAAAACATAGAAAAGATGAAAAAAACATATTTTTAATGCTATTCCCCCCCCCAGCTTTGCTCTTTTTGGGTTTGCATGTATGCATGTATATGTATGCAAGGAGTCATAAGTTGTTTGTTTTGTTTGACACTTAAAATGTTTATATTACTGAACAAAGACAATATTATTTATATCAATTATCCTGCAAGTATCTGCGTCTAGACACATAACTCTATAAGTGAATATATATTGTATATAGTTAATTCATATTTTATTTTATTTTTATCCATTTTTATATTTTATTCTATATTTTAAGTTATTTGAATTCTATTTACAACTCAGTCCTTTTTTTTTTATCCTTAAGCTCCTGTAACATGTGAATTTCCCTTGTGTGTGACCAATAAATCAAATAAAATCAGAACTTATCTTATCTTAAATACCAGTAGAGATTAAACTCTGAATACAGAAAGTGCACCAAGGGTTTTACAGTTATGGTTGTGGGAATGGAGAAACCTTCATTATGTGATAGATATTTAGACTGATATATGTACTTTATTGATCTCAGATTGGGAATTATCCAGGCCTTGTGCAGGACCATTAAATACACAGTAATATGCACAAACATAAGAAGAGACATATACATCAATAGAAAAATAACACAACAAGAAACAAAATACATAAAATAGCTTAATACAAAATAGTCTGAAAAGCTTTAGCATGCCCTACAGATTATAAGATATATCTATATAATACACAATATAAATAATATACGAGAACACACTACAAATATACTAAAATATGAAATATAAACATAGGATAACATACTATAGGCATCAGACAGGTGTGCAAAGTTGATTTTTTTTTTAAAATTAAAAATACAGTAGGAGTAGATAAAGTAGATAAAGAAGTGCAAAATCATCATGAACAAAGTTACTGAATCAGTAAAACAGGGTTTAGTTTGGTTCAGACATAAACTGTAGGTCTAAGAGTTCTTTGAATTCTCTGTTTGACAGATGGAGTTATTGTTTTGGGCAGGAAAGATTTCCTGTTTGCATGTTTGTGACAATGAAGCTGAACAAGTCTTTTAAAGAGAAGAGCTCTGCTGTCTGTTCTGTAGGTGGTGGAGAAGCTGGTTTAGATTATCCTTAATCAATAACAGTTTGTTCAGTGTCCTCATCTGCACCAGGACAGCTTCAGGGGCGAAAACACTGACTGGAGACTAAATGTGATGACGTAAAACCAAAATATATTAGATCTTTGTGTCCTCAGCACGTTTTCTTTAACCTTCACTGTGACCTGACAGTTCATTCTGTATTTTGTGACATGTGTCTGTGTTTTTTTCCATCAGCTGGTCCCTGTGACTACTACACAGACTATGTGGCGACTCGATGGTACCGGGCCCCTGAGCTGCTGGTGGGGGACACTCAGTACGGCCCCCCGGTGGACGTGTGGGCGATCGGTTGCGTGTTCGCTGAGCTGCTGTCGGGGATCCCTCTGTGGCCCGGCAAGTCTGACATGGACCAGCTGTACCTGATCAGAAAGACTCTCGGTGAGACCGAACTGCTGCTGCTCTGAGGCAGGGGAACCTGGGAAACCGAGTCTATTTATATTCAACACGGTCATTTTTTTGTCTTTCAAAGGAACTGTATTATGAGTAAATGATGATAAATGGTTATCAGATAATTTACACAACTCTTTGAAATAGGGTGGACAAAATGAGTTTGATTTACTGAACATCGTCTGTTACTTTCATCTTGCTCATCCTCTGCAGGAGATCTGATCCCTCGACACCAGCAGGTCTTCAGTAACAACCAGTTCTTCTGTGGAGTTTCCATCCCAGAGCCACAAGAGATGGTGAGAAACACCACCTGCTCCATCTACACATGCTCCATCTACCTGCATTAGACAAAAGGATGTTGTTGCTTTTTGACCAGCATTAGAAACATTAAAGATTTGGTGTTCAGAGGTTTGTCGGCCTTTAACTCAGCACACTAAGGTAAAATCATGAAAAGTCAAAAATATACTGAAAATTTGAATTGTTTTCTCTTTGAAGGAACCTTTGGAGCAGAAATATCCAAATCTGTCACATCAGGCTCTGAGTCTCATGAAGGTAAAGCCGTCGTCTTTAATTTAAGAAATGTTGGACTGTAATCTTATAATTAAGGGAAGAGGTGAATGATTAATCAAGGCCTGCATTGACCTGTCAGGGTTTATTTCTCAATAATAACCTGCTTATTGTACATTATCCTTCTTATTACATGGTTACTTACCAGAATAAAATAAATCATTTGACGCAACAAATTTGACATGACATTTTTAAAGCCATAAAATTAATTTTATGGCTTTAAAAATGGCTTGTCCACAGCAACGGTCTATTATACAGTAATAACAGACCTTAGAATGATGTAATTGACCAATCAGAATTGAGTATTTAACGAAGCCGTGTAATAACACAGATTACACAGCAAGGTGTCAACATCTGAATACATTTCCAACAAAGTACACAAGCGAATTTGGATTTTGGAAATAGCCAGAAAAGATAATGAAACATAAGTGAAAAGCTCTTATATTACTTTTATTTTGAAAAACTTTTAATTTATTCATGTGACCACAATCAGAAACTGTGTTAAGTGCTGTGTGTAACCAGTGACCTCCACTGTCTCCCTTCTCTTGATGATGGTTTTGATGGTTTTGATGGTTCAGGGTTGTCTCAGGATGGACCCGTCTGAGCGGCTGACCTGCGAGCAGCTCCTCCAGCACCCGTACTTCGACAGCCTGCGAGAAAAGAGCGAGAGCACCTCCAGGGAGCAGGACCGCTCCAGCAACAAGAGGACGAGATTACCTCGCAAACACCTTCCTCCCGGGGTAAGAAGTCTTCTGTACAAAGAATAACGATTGAGCTGAAAACCCCAGTTTGCTGCCACATTTAAGGCTTATGTCAGTGTTTTTAAATATTGGATATCTTCTTTATCACCTTTAAATCTGCAAGAGAAATTGTATTTTCTTTTTTTTTGGGGGGGTATAAGCAACTTTAATACATTGACAAAATATTGACCCAAAATGTGATTAGAGAATCTTGAGGCTGTTTCAGAGACATTTCCAATACTGGTATCAGTATCGGAACAACGCTAGTTTCCTCTAAAACTCCAGTATCTAGCATTAGTATCGTGACATATTTCTGAGTGAAACAGGATAGGCAGGTGAGAGGAATTTAATTTAAACGCTGAAAAGTGGGCATGTCATAACGAACATGGAGAACATCCCATGTAATGTCTAGCTAGCTAACTAATCTTAGGTTTTTGCTGCAAAAAGATGTGTCGGATGTCACATTATTGGTTAAAATTGGTTAGTTCTTGCCGGCATAAACGCGTCATATTTTGTTTTTTTACAGGAAAAACATGATTTGATTTTGATATAAGAATACGAAGGCTGTTTTTTTTTGTACAAGTTGTTAAACAGGTGCACAAATTGACCTAAAACAGTTAAAAAGGCTTTTTTTTTTTTTTCATTTAATCTTGACTGTTAACAGTTTTGTTTCTGACACAGATGTCTTGTTGTAGAATAAACTAAATGGCAATGGCTGTATTCTCCTAAAAAAAAATCTCAAAATTGTCTCTGAAGCTTTATTTTATGTTTTCCTCCCTCCAGTATTTGCCTCAGCTGACCAGCAGCAGCGTCTTTCCGGCTGTGGACAATAAGAGATACTACAACAACCTGCGCAAGTTCAACTACCACCTACCGAACATCTAAACCTGCTGCTCACGAGCTGAAATAAAAACCCTCAACAGGCAGCATTTTCTGAACAACTCAGGAGATGAAGCAGATTCTGGTAGCACCTTGTTTTTGTTTTGTTTTTTTAACGAGGGTTCAACCACTTTTTAAAAGATTTTTTGTTCATCACGAGGTGGGGTGTGTCGGGTGTCTCTTGATATTGATGTCAGTCTATGCACTATTTCCCAACATGTGGACTCAAGCGTGTTGGTTTTTGTATGTTGCCGACATTTCGAGCTGGTTTGGTCGTATTTTGCGTAGACGTGTGAAGACAAGGAGCGACGTGCTGCTCTGCTCGTATCTGCCGAGTAGACTGAAGGTAAAACTCTGACGTACTGCCTTGCCCGGTTTGCCAAATGTATTTTTTTATATAATGATGGACTCTGTAAGAGCGACATGTTTTTGTTAGACAGTTTTATGTTGTTTCATTATCTGGAGTAAGTTATATTGTAGGTCACAAACTCTGACTTTTTTTTTTTCATGAGCGTTTCTGAAAATATTTATTGACATCAGGAGTGAATACAGCTGTAAACATTCCTACATTGACTATCATGTAGCAGTAACAACACAACATTGTACTCATTATCTCTGGAACGTTGGTGCTAAGGATGTTCAGCCATCTGTCTGTCCTCAGATATTGTACAAATGCCAAATTAATCCAAAAAGAAATGATGTAAATGACTTCAGCATTTCACAAACTGTTTTCTCTGTGTACCCACATATGGAGTAACCTTTAATAAACTACAGAATAGTTCATTCTATCAACAAAAACTAGTGTCAACGATATAAAGTGCTTTAACGCTTCTCTTTGCTGGACTGTTTCTTTAAAGCTTGATTATATTTCAAGCTGAGAGGTGACACATCAACCTGAATATTTTCCCTTGAAGTTGGACCTCGCTGCTGTTCTCCACATTCTCATTTACATAAAAAACTTAATGATTCACATGTAAATGCGCTTAATGTTTTAGCTGAAGGATCTACATGTTGGACGATCAAAGTCCCTCCAGTCTGTCCTCCTTCAAGTTCAGGTCTTTTACTTTGAAAACCTTTAAAAAGGGCGTCCGTATTTTACAACACAAGACAAAACAAGAAGTTGTTTCTCAGTCACTCCAGGTCCAGCGCTATTTCCAGACGTGGAAGTGCTGTCTGCAGTCTGTCAACTGTCGTTTGTTTGTCACTGATCCCGGGAAGATCACTGAGGAACAGATACTCCAGGTTCCTGTGCGGAATTAATACAGAATATAAACATTCAAAGAAGAATTTGTGTCATTTATACATCATATTTATGTACAAAGAAACAATTATACATATACATACATGTATGCTATATTGAGAATATTTTTACCTCTTGAACTTGCTGTCAGACAAACTGTTCCAATGGGAAACTGCTGTTTTATGAACCAAATATTCCTTTCTCCAAACCAACCAAACTCCACTGGCATAAACGGCAATTTAACTACAGGAGCTGCTGGTCTCAATCTGCCTCAATCTGTTAGTTTTTTGTGTCATTGTGTGACTTTGTTGATTTAAAATGTTAGTTCGGATTCACAAATGTCACACAATCACACAAACAAACTAATGGATCTAGGCAGCAGTAGACCACAAACTCCCATATTCTGAGGTAAAATTACTGTTTATGTCAAAGGAGTCTGGTTGAGCGAGAAAGAGCGATGTTTGGCTCATGTAAACAGCAGTTTCACATCGGAAAAGGCTGTCTGATGGCAAGGCTGAGTGGTGAAAATACTCTCTGTGTACAGTATGCTGCACACTTAAAGGAGAAATCTGTAAAATGACCATGATATGTCATCAGAGATCAAGGAAATATGTGAAGTTGAAATATTTGATTTTCTGACATTCATGCTACAGGGGTGTCCCCCCTTTCAAATTTCTATTCTGGAATAGAATAACTTTTTATTTGCCTGTTTCACGTTAATTAGAGTTCAAATTAATGCTGAATGTTGGTTGAATGAGTAAGTGTCTGTTTATGAGTTATAAGAAATCATTAATGATCTTTCAGAAGGAGCAGGTGGTTATAACGGTTAAATTGAGCAAAATGTTAATGAAGTCTGGCAGGCAGTCATGGAACTTCTCCAAACTGGGGGCGTGTTGGCCGCCATCTTCTGAAGGTAATACTTTGACTTTGGATAAGTACCTCATACAAACCCACTTCAAATAATCCAAATTATCCTTTTAAATTCACCTCTTTCTAGGTATTAAACACTCACCTGAGTTTATGCAGGGCGATGATGCCTTTATCAGTCACATTTCCACACGACACCACCTCCATCATGTATAAAGTCTCCTGCAGATTCTCTATTGAGCTCAACCTCTCCAAGCAGGTGTCCTCGATGTAGATACACCTGTTGAACTTGATTTCCTCCAAATGTTTCAAACCATCTGGAAAAATAAAAACAAACACAGCATCAGCACTCTGTCTGCTGATTAAATTTGCATGGGCAAAGAGGGACTTTACACCAAAACAAATCTGCGTGGACTCTGGCACCAAAGAAACGCAGTTTGGAGCGCAGCAGCCAACAACGTCAGAGACGGTGGTGTAAAACATCCCGCTCACTTGCGTCACTTTTGGATAATCAGTCTGGGAGAGATGCACTTTCACCGTCACCTTTCCTTTCTTGTTAACACAGAGGGGAATCACTTTCAGGTCAACGGTCGAGGTCAAGCTCATGTTAACATACTTGATGGAAAATTTACACTTTCTGAACAGCTTCAATCTTTGATTTGATCAGGCTCTTTTAGTCGGTTAATCCAACACTTCAACGTGAATTATTAAATGGATTGAATTTGGTTATGACTTTGAGATCCTCAGAGGATGAATTTTTTAAGACTCTGGTGATCTCCTGACTTTTCATCCAGCACCATCAACAGGTCAAATCAGGCCTGGGTATCGACACTTTATATGTCTTTGGTTCTGACTGAAATATTCTTATTTTTGGTCCAATATTTCTTCATTCAAATCAAACCTTTTACCAATTTTAAACTATTTTAAGGTTAATGTGGCTTCTTTTGTAAATAGAAATGGGCTTTTGTAGATAAACTTTATCATATTTCTCAGAGAAAGGTATTAAAAAACAGTATGTTATGGTATCATATTGACACTCTGGTAACGCCATTGTAGCTGCACTAGTATGAAAAAATGTCAAACTATACTCAACCAATAAAAACTAATGAGTGATTTGCCCCAGCCAGCAGTAAACTTAAGTAAAGTAGTAATGTACATTGTTAGCATAGATTGCTAACATCATGCTAATGTTAGCCTGTAACACTGATATGTTATAGTAATAAAAATGTCAGATTATACTCAACAATAAAGTTTAAGAACTGAATTTGTCCCAGACAACTGTAGCCTAAAGTGCTAGCACAGAATGCTAACATTATCATGTTACACTGACATGCTTGATGTTAACAAGTTACTATAAGCCTACTTTCTGTATGCATGTTAACAAGCCAATGTATTAACTATTACATGCTAAATGTTTGCATGCTAACTTACTAGCAATAGCATACTAATTTGCTAAACATTGCATGCTAAAAGTCAGTGTTCTTAAATATCAGGTTCTTAATTACTGAACATTATCAAGTTGACTGTAAATTTTAGATTTTAATTTGATAATGGTAGCATGTTTGGATGATGATGTTAGAATTTAGTTAAATGCATCACAAGCCCAGCTAAGTAGCTACATAGAACCAAGGAAGTGAACCTGAGCCTGACAAAGCTGGGACATAGGCTACTACTTAAAGCTGATCTGAGAATATGATGCAATGAGTCTGAAATGACAAAAAAAGATGCATGTACAAAGGTAAAAAAAAACCTTTTGGATTGACAGTGTGTTTTCTAGTGTGTAATGAATTATGCAACCTCACTGGTTGTGTGGCTGCAGAGTCGTGTTAAATCTATTAGGGAGAACATCCATGACCACATGGAGGGAAATGGAAATGAGATTGGGACAATCAACAAGGACAAGAACACAATATTCTCCATACTGTAACACTGACCCAGGTGGTCAAACCCTCTGTACATGATGCAGGATTCAGTGGCGTCAATCGCCTGGATCTTGTATCTGCCCAGAGGCCCAGTTGGCAGTGCGTTGTAGTCGTGATGCCAGCGTTCGAAACCTTGAAACCTCACTTTGGCACCGCATCTCAGCAGCCACTCTGCTGCAGCTCGGTCTGGACCGATGGCTTTGATCCTTTCATAGTCCACCCTGAGGGAAGATCAACAAACACTCAGTACGGGACAAGTTGATAACATGTAATGTGATGTGGTAATGGTTGGTACTGAGAAGGCAGAACAGAGGAGTCAAGAGGGTTTCAAAAAAATAAAGTCCAACTGGCAACATGCCCACAAGGTCAGTTGTTTTAACCTGAGCAAATCAGGAATGAAGACAATAAAGGTCTGCTTTTTGTTGGTCCACCACCAAATACCATACCTTAAATGGTATTTGGTATTTATACCTGAGCAAATCAACCACTGTGTATTTATTTTGCAAGTAATATATCAAATTTGCTCATTGTACCTTGAAACATTTCAGGATTTCCGTGTTTTTTTAGCTGAATATTTGAGTTTTTATTATTCATTTTATTTTTACTTTACTATATGAAGACCACAGGGAACATAGCATTTTGACAACTTGTGACTGACATTGCGTTTAAACAAAAACTGAGCATTACAACCGTCATGAAGGTGGGACTTTTTATCATGTAGGCCTAAACATAGCCAGGTGTGTTTATGTCAAGCTTGGAGTGTGCTGAGTCAGTGTTTAGTCAACAATAATCTTGTTATTAACAAGTCTTTTCATTTACTGCTGTGTAGCTTTTAGCTAGCACATACACAGTATATCCTTAACCCGTAGATAATGTTATCTCACTTGTTAAATACTGCATTAAGCCAGCCCCAGAAGTGTCTGCGGCTCCACTCCTTCTGACCCACAGCAGACCGCACCGCCCTCGATAAAAGCCTCATATCTCACCGCTGGAATATAAACAGAAATTAAATTAAATTAAATTAAATTAACAGTCTTATGTTTTTAACTGGAAAAAAAATGCTTGAGTCTGTTAAACAGACAAGTGCGACACATGAGAAAGCTTACCTGCCCTCCAACAGATCGCACTGTTTACATTTGGAACGCCTCCATTGCTGTGCCCTTTGACCTAGTGACGCAAGGAGAAAACGTGTCGTTCCATTGGCTGTGCGTCCAAGTAGGCGGGAACGTCGCGGTGGGCGTGACCACGTCACTCGGGATAGAGCAAGCAGAATGGGGGGCTAGCACGGCAGCGGCTACGGGAGGAGGAAACGCGAAACAGAACTCAGGGAAAATCTGCGTGACAGTCGTATGATGAAGAAGCTGCTGTGAGGAGCTGACAGACGCTTTGACGATGATCCGGACACTGAGCGGAGCCTCTCTGAAGGCTGTCGGAGCGGTTCAACCCAAACTGCTAAAGGACATTACAACCAGACAGCTGCACAGGTAAGAATGACACCACAGAAGAAGAAACAGGCTGCTCCCTACTAGTTCAGTTACATGTGAGGAGTTAGGTGAATACTCGTTTCTCTGGTTCACTTCACTTCGGACAAGCCAATACCTGCGCCAGTCACCAACTTTTTTAATTGATCCCAGTCAATGCCAAGGACACTTATGCACCAAGAACCTGATTGCATAACATTTCTGCTCTGTGCAACCTGATCTGCACACCTCACCACATTGTTTATGCACACAAAACAGTTGTGTCTGCATTATGTCTCCGCAGCTTACCTTTGTACTTCTACTTTTTTTTTACTTTACACTACCTATAATTGAGGAAAGACAGATTTTCTTTGTCATTGTAAGTCAATAGTTTTGTGTGAACTGCACCTTTTCAGGAAGGCATGCCTGCAGAATGTGTTTCCCATTAGACCTAAAGACTCTATAGGCTGCTCTGAGAGCATGGCACGCAAATTATGTAATGCTGGGCTCCTCCTCTGTCTGAGTTAGGCAAACAGTGAAATATGGATGTTGAACTTTAAAGTTATTGATTCAGAACAATTGGGTAACTTTTTCACCTCATTATAAATGAGACCAGCAAGACATCAGGACCCAATTTCATCACAGATTAGTAGAGAGATTAAATGTTCCTCACATTTAAGTAAGAGAAGCTGTGCAAGTTTTTACAAGTTCGGGCAGTCCTGTCCCACGAAACTGAATGCAAATTAAGGATCAAAACCCCTCGAAGCAAAGTTTCTCGACTGAGCTTTTGCGCTTTTAGCATCTTTAGGTGCTCCTGAATGCTTATCTATCATCAACCTATAGACATACTTGCTAAACCTCCTTACTTTTCATCGCCCTCTCCCTCTTTCTTCACAGGATCATAATTCTCCTGTATCTCCATCAGTTTCTGACTAATTTTAACCTTGTTTTATTACCTGTTTCTGACACAACAACACAGCTGCACCAACCCAGACTTAAGAAGAATTCCACTTTCTTAAGGGAAGTTTTAAAGGAAAAGGGCATGCATTTTGTAGAATCCAGTTCACACTAGAAGGGCAAATTATTCTGTGTTCTTTCCTGGGAATTAAAAGTATTTAACATAAAAATGTGCAGTATGCTTATTATTTTGTTTCATTCTTTAAAAGTCACTAGAATGAACGAAACAAAGTCTCTGAAACTCAGTTTTTTTGGTATTGAAATCGTCCCTGCTTTTGAGATCTCAAGGCTGGCAGGTCTTCATAAGCAGATAGGCGCAGATAAGCTGCCATGCTCCCAAGCACTGTTTTTCTTCAACTGGATTTTTTTTTTGGCTGTTGGTTCCACCCCTTGTGGAGCGGTTTGCCTGGTTCTAATTTTCAAACTATTGAAACAAGATGTTGACTGTTTCCAATGTCCTGTGAATCCATGAGGGCTCTGGATCTTAAACGTCCCTCCCAACTTGAACAATGTGTTCTTCCAGCTCATTGTAAATCTTTAATTATGTGAAATCTCGTGGTCAGAAGTTTGATATCCTGGAATGCTGCTCACCCACTTGATAGTAGTCTGTGAAAATCTGGTTTAGGGATGGTTTTACTTGGTGTAGCCTTGTGACAGAGCTGGATATTCTCTTCATAGATACATATAACCTGTTAACTACAGTTTCAAAGGTCTATTAGCTGCTTGTACAGTCGTGTACAGTTGGACATTGAACCGCTGGCCTAAATTTCCTGCTCCGCTCTCGACCTTTTGCAACCTGTAAAGCTGTCTGGTTATCAGTAACCATCTTAAATTTGAACTGTCTGTAATCTCTCCTCTGGTCTGTGTTGCAGCTCGTATGACGTGGCCATAGTGGGAGCTGGCATCGTGGGCTTGGCCACAGCCAGAGAGCTCATCCTGCGACACCCGTCGCTCAGCTTCGTCCTGCTGGAGAAGGAAAAAGAGCTCGGTGGGTTGAGTTTTTTAAGTTGTTGTTGTTGTGCTGAAGGAAGAGAACAACATGTTCTAAAGAG
>JAJHUR010026283.1:7000-20550 GCA_027495735.1 Lutjanus campechanus | reverse complement strand
ATACATGTAAATGTCAGGAAACTAGATTCCTGGCCACATGTCGATGTCTTTGAACCACTGTGTCTTTGATAAGTTGTCAGGATCACTGTTGAGTCCAACTGCCTTTGATTTAAGCAGTTTCCCCGACTAAAGGCAGCGGTGTTGTTGGATATTTTGACACTCAGTCCGACTGAGGGTGTGTGTGCTGGTGGGAAAGTTATCTCTGTTCCTCCTCCTATTGCTTGTTAATCTGGATGTCCAGAATCACACAAATAACAAACAGATTTACTATGCAGCTATTTATCAGTTAACCTGTCTACATCAAAAGGGTAAAAACATCCACCAATCTGTTTGCAGCTATAAAGGGAGATGCATGCGCTGTGCTGTTCCTTGAACAACAGTTTGTCCGTCTGCCGACCACCGAGCCTTTTCCACATTAGACTCAGGGACACAGGTGTTACTAATAACAGTAACGATGGCTCCATTCTATTCAAGTGTCCCGGTGAGCTGTGGCAGTGTGACACTGAGCCAGCATGCACCCCGAAACTGAAGCAGCTAAATGGATTTAAGTCATTGTTGATCTATTTACACCTGTGCTTGTACCTGTACATTGCTGGTTGCTTGGCAACCACACGGTGATGACAAGATTCTGGGAAGGCTGCTGTTCATCAAGAGGCAGTTACAGCAGGTAACTCCATGTGGAAAAATACAACTTGTCATTATTTACCTGAATTTTAGTGGTGATGGTAGGTGCTTTTTTTGAACTTCAGACAGAGTAAGCTAGTTAATAGATTTTTGAAACTGGTCCAGTACTGGGGGAAAGCACTGCAGACTGCAGAAGTAAAACTGACCTGGGCAACAGCACATTGTTGAAGTAACTAAAAGTGCATGTTTTGCAACTGACAGACTCAGACTGTTATTTTAAGTCTCTGACAACATTATGGAAATAATTGTTGCAGAAATAGATCTTTTTCAGTACGATCTTTTTGTTTAACCAGAATATCCCTCCGTTCAAAACAACCAGACTTCATTGACAAAACCAGTAATTTTACCTGTCTGGTTTCCCTCTGCTTGATCGATTAGTTCGTTTGTGCCGTGTGACTTTGGTGTTTGTGTTATTGTGTGACTTTTGGAATTTTAAACGGTTAAAAAACTGAAGAACAAACCGATTTTTTTAGATTCCTCCAGGTACGCAATCGTTTTGAACATATCAGAAAAGAAACAGACCTCAGTGACCCGATATTGATAACCTTTATTGATGCTTACCAAAGTAAATCGAATAAAGGTGTCATCTCCAGAATTTATAAAAATCTATTGTCTAAAAAGTCCCACAGTATAGAATATGTTAAGGAAAAATGGGAGAGAGAGGGTAATCTATTAATATCTGAAGAGGACTGGCTTGATATTTGCCAGTCCCAGTGGAAATGCACCAGCTCTCATGTGTGGCGGGAGTTTGCATGGAAGTGTTTGGTCCGTTTCTTCATTACACCAAAACAAAAGGCACATTTTTCTGGAGGGGAAGCTACATGCTGGAGACAATGCGGACATCGGGAAGCCAATCACTGGCATATCTTTTGGGAGTGCCCGGTGGTTGGATCCTTCTGGATGGAGCTTCACAAAGTGTTAGGAGGCATATTTAACATCAATCTACCTATGCAGTTTTCCACATTATTTTTAGGAAATTTAGATTTGCAGGTCAGGCAAGCTGATGAATATTTATTTGGTATTTTGATAACCGCTGGCAAAAAAGCACTTACAAGGCATTGGCTGCTACCTGACCCTCCCACAATACAGGAGTGGATAGGTATAGTAAATGACATTTACCTTATGGAAAGGATTACCTTTTCCCTTCGCCTTCGGAAAAACACATTTATTAAACTGTGGGCCAAGTGGGTTAGATATGCTAATCCTGAACAGATAGAAGTACTGAATGGATGATCCTGTAATGCTGTTTTTATACTTTTCTGTTGAATGTTTTATTGAGCCTAACAATTAGTTTGTATTATTTATATTTTATCTCAAAACTCCCTGGGAGGCATTTTACTATTTGCTCTTTGATATATGTCCATCTTTCCCAATTTGTTCAAAGTTCTTAAATATAATTCATTTGATTTTATGTATTTTATTTCTTGTTTTATAAACAAAATTTAATTGTGAGTGGCTGAAGTACCATTGTATGTTGTCTGAAAGTAAGTATTATAATGCTCTCACAAAATAAAAATAAAATTTAAAAAAAAGACACAAAACACTTCAGGTCAGTCGCTGGAATTAATTATTAATTTAAAATAGTAACAAAGCTGCTTCCAGTCAGGCAAATTGGCAGGAAAGTCTTTTTTTTCTTCTTTTTTTTTTACATTTTTAATAGTAATTGACTCTTCCTAAGTCCCATCCCTTTCCATTCTATGCTCCAATGACAGTAAACTTTTTCTTTATTCTTTGGCTTAATCCGATAATCTTACCCTAACCCAGTGGTGACCTGCATGCATATTAAAAAAATCCACATTTTTGACTGAGCTGTGTGAAACAGAATTATTATATATGCTTTCTTTTGTCCAAGAGATCTACAAGTTGGCAGCCTGGATTGTCAGAGCACTGGTGGAGGATGTTTTATAAGAGTACTTAAGAATGCAATGTTTGGTTTGATACAATTATTGGAATACATTAAAACAGTATGGTGCGTGCCAATCAGTACATTGTAATTTGCACATTTCAGTAAGGCTGGGAAACGCAGCGGGAGTTCAGGCAAAAGTGTCTGTCAAAATTGAGTCATGACTCATGAGCTTTAAAACAGCACTCAAATATTAAATGCTGAAAAAGCTCTGGTGCCATTAAGTGGAGTGCTAATGTAAGATAATCATTAGCCTGCTTGTTCTCTCATCCTTTCTCTCTTGTTTCACAGGATGAAGCCGCCAAATCAGGAGCGAAGTCCAAAAGGCCAAAAAGCAAGAAGACGAAATGAATTCCAAAAGATAAAAGAAAGACTTTTATTGAACACGTTTTCACAGTGTTGTGAAAAGGTTCGCTTTTAGCTGATTCAGATGGGTGATAAGAGACAAACAGGGATTTCTTGCAGTTGCAATTTATTTAAAATAACTACAGTAATTGTAAGGGCTTGATAATGAAATTATTATTTCAGCTGATCACTTTAACTCTGGAACTGATACTGCTCCATTTTGACTGAGAAGCCTTGAAATGAAATATTTACAGTACAATGTGTTTTCATTAAAACAGTCAAAACATGAGATTTGTGCAGAAAATATGACTTTGACATCAGCGGGTTGTGGTCTTTTATATTTATATAATTAGATCCGTCAGTCAACACTTGGGTTATTTGTCTTCTGTGATTCACAATTTTTCTAAAACCTTGAAACCCCCCTTTTTTTATGTCTTGACACTGGTGAAAAGGCATGGCCAGAGCCATCACATTTACTTCTGTAAACACACAATCTCAGGAACACGCGGAGGGAGTTTCTTCAAACTTGGCACAAATGACCAGTTGGACTGAAGGATGAACTGAGTAGACTGTGGTGGTCAAAGGTCACTGTGACCTCACAAAACACATTTCTGTCCATTACTTAATAATTCATCTGGTAATAATGACAAAATTTCACACAAGTGTCGACACTAGCAGTGCTGAGGAGTAACTGCTTAGATGTAACTAATAACATGAAATTAAATTGCAAAATAAATGTAATTGTAATCTGAAATGTGTTTTTAAAATGATTGCAATGTCTGTCGTCAAAGTTGGTAGCTCTTCTTAAATCTTTTAGTGGTTAAATATTTGTGAAACCCACAGACAGATGTAAATGGTGATCAGAAGAATTAATTTATGAAAAAACTAAAAATGACAAAATATGGAGCAATGAGGTTTGTGCTCAAGAGCGACAATATGTCATTAAATTACAGTTACTAATCAAAATGTTGGCGATTACAAAGCGATTACATCCAAATATTCTTTTTGGGTGGTTGGAGGAGATCTGCACTCCTCTGAGTGCGCTCGTCTAGTTTTGTAATTTAATTACAACTGCTGTAGTTACACATAACTAGTTATTCCCCAACAGCAGGTAAGCCTTGTTTTAGCCCAGCATTTGTTGATAACTTGAGGCTGCAATGAGTTAAGAGCAGTGAGGAATCAGCCATCTGTGAGGTTATATTTGGGTTTTTCAAGGTTTTTCAAAAAGTTGTGAATCACCACAACCACAAGAGGTCCTTCAGCATACAGTCATAAATGTGCACAAAAATGTTTTGGCTGATGGGTCTAGAGGTATGCGAGATTAGCTGCAGACAAGCTGCAGCCCCATTGGTCACACACTCACACATGTGACCAATCGCATGATATCCCTTCAGCTTACACCTGGCAGAGATTATAAAACATAACCATTACACAATCGAGTGAACTATTTTGTTCAGGAAAAGGAAAAATGGCACATTTTTTCACCATTCATTTTAAATTATAATCCTCCGTTCTGTCCCCATGAATTCTCGTCCTTATAGGCGTTAATTCAGTTTTTGCCGAATCGGCGTGCGAATGAAATTCATACACAATTCATGCAGCGTTTCCATGAAATATGATCAGACATCACTGCTCTACAAAATGAAGTTCACCGAGTTTCACTGACACAAATGCTTTAACAATGACTCATACGACTCATATGTCCGTTTTCCCAGATGATTTGGACATCCACTTGAAGCCTGCTAAATATTCAACTTTCCACAGTCGTGTGTTCTCTCGGAGCATTTACCTCACATTGGCTCTTGTGAGATTTTACCTCACCTCCCCGTTTTGGTGTCACTCGATCCCTGGAAAGACACGGTCTGCATATTAACCACTCCAGGGTTGGCTTTAGGCAGCAGAGGACTGCTTTCTAAAAATACCCGGGGCTCATCTGTGCTGCCTGGTTTTCACGGCCACAACCTGACGTTCCTGGTGTAAGAAAAGTCGACTTTTATGTGTGTTCAGTATCTTGGGGGAATAAAACTGATATCTTGATCCAATAAGGGCATTTCATTTGAACGAGAACACAAGCGACACACAATAGGCTGAGATTTCCTCCATGTCTGTGTACAAAGCTGCCTGCTCATTTCAGCCATTGAGAATAATTACAGCTAATTCACTTAGCAGAGTTGTTTCTCCCTGACAAGCTATCATCACACTGAACCCATCATCTCAGCCCTTAATCATGTTTTTTAGAGGCTGGAGAAGAACTCATGGAGCTAAATTCATACTCCAGGCTGAGGAGAATAATTAGCACATTTAGGAGATTTTAAATTCCATCTATACAGTTATAATTGCTATTGATTCTTACAACACACCATGAGAGAACATTGGTAGCCGGGTAAATCTTTTCAAAACAGGCGAGAATGGATCCCCATAGGGTTGGCACCTTTTTATATGTTTTAATTTTTATTTCAATTCACTTTTCATGTTGTTGCTGTGCCGCCCTCTCTCTCGCCTCTCAGCCAGTCACATGTCCCCTCAGCCTCTCTTGACCTAGCAAGTTCAACAACCACAATTATTAGGGGTGGGCAATAACACAAAATTTAGTTTCAATCTGATACCAAGTAACACCAGGGCCCAGATCACTGATATCAGTACAAATACAGCTAATGTACTATCATTTAATGGATGTTGTGAAAAACAGCAGCAGCAGATATGCAAATATTACAGCACTAAGACGAATGATCATGTACCCATGATGCCATTTAACTTGTGATTGATCCTTTTTTTTTTTTGTATTGATCCTATTGATGCAAGTTTAAATATTCAACAAGACTTATGTATTGATAGTATCAATACCTTTGGTACTGATCTGTCCCCCTTTACCGACCAGATTTAGTCAATTAGCATCTGTTAGTTAGAGTGACTGCAATGTCAAAGTAATTTTGAATCAACAAACTAGCGCAAAAAGTATTTTGCTGCAGAAGTGGGCTGTTCTGGGGATGTATTTTCAGAAGCACAGACGCTGCTGGATGATCACAGAGATACTACAGGAATATTACAGGCAGCAGTGTGTCCCCATGAGCCTCTCACATTTCATGACTACATGTTGCTACTTGTAACTTTGATCATGAAGGTGACACTCTGTACTGTAGAGTATATAGGCTACAGTATAGTATAGACTAGTGTATTGATAGAATATAGTTTAGAGAATATTATAAATCCAAGATGAAACGGACAGAAGGTTGGGAGAGAGGTTGAGAGAAAGAGAGAGGTGCAATTTCAAATCCATCTTCTACTTCAGCACCAGGGACAGTGCAGTGGATTTATCAATATCAATATTTCAGAGCCATGGTCTGAGCCAGTGCCCCCCTTCACTTTGATCCAAGGAAAACTCACTCACACACACACGCACCAAAAGAATAAGTGATTCATTCCAAAGCCTTACTGTCCAAAATAAACTTCACTTTATTTGTTCCATTCTCAGAGCCTCCGTCTTTGGTAAAAGTCTCTTGTCTTGTATAAACTTAACTTTTTCAACAGAGTAGCTTACACACACTCATCCTTACCAAAATAATAAAAATGATTTATTATCTTTGAAAATAGTTTTTGCATAAATTGTGATCTTAGTTGGTCAAATTTAATTTTGACAAAATCAGAGTAGACAAGGTCTTGGGGACCCCCTGTGATTTCTGGCGCTCTCCTAAGGGGAGCCCGGACCCCAGGTTGGGAAACAGTAGTCGAGGCCAATAGATTCTAACTGTCACAAAAAGTCAGATAGAGCATCAAGGAATCAGGCAGACTAGACTAACATATTCATCTGAACAATCCCTCTGCCCCTGCACTTTCTCCGCTTCTGTTAGGATGACATGTTAACAAGAGGGATGGATTTTGATCATTTTGCCAACAAGGGGAATGGTAACCCCCCCCCTCAAACTGCCCACTGGTCAGCAGTAAGTATGTGATCGGCTAAAAGATCTGTCATGAAAATTGACATATACTGTATAAAATATAATGTGTCATTTCATAGTAATGACCTCAGTTTTAATAATCTCAAATTATGTCAACATTTATTGGTTCATTTATATATTTTACCCACTTTGGTGCCACTTTGCAATAAGACTATCCTTATTAATGATTTATAAATGGTTTATAATTGGGTTATTGTAAACAATTTATACATCATTAATAAGCAATTATGATAAATAAGTTTTGACAGTTTTTATACATTATGGTGGGCTCACTATTTGGCAAGATCCAGTCACTGCCTACCACTAATAAATGTTACTAATGACTCAGGAACATTTATAACTTGCCAAAGCGAGCCTTAAACTGTGGATGCTGAAAATGTCAAGTTAAAAATTACTGCCAAAGCCACCCAGAGTGTATGAATCCAATATTCTTGATTTGATAATCTAGATGAAATGTTATGTCTATGAAGTTATATTAAGATGTGCATATGGTGGTTAAATACTGGTAACTCATTGACAAATATCTGATGAAGCTGATGAAGAAGACAAAGTGAAGTAATGACATCTGAAATGTGGACTCACTATTTGGCAAGCAACAGGTCAGGTCAGGTTACCCTTTTAATCTAATGAGTTGTAACAGCTTATTAATGATTTATACACTGTTTACAACCTTATCAACCAATTCTAAATCATTTATAAATACTTATAAGGGTAGTCTTATTGTAAAGTACTGCCCATAATTTATTCATATGCTTATTTGTTTCAAAATGTCTTGATTTATTTATTTTATATTTATGATTCCCTCAAAAATTAGGGAAATTGTTAAATGGTCTATTGGAAAAGAAGAAAAAAACAAAAGAAGAGGAGGAAGGTGATTCCTCACGTCCTCACTCTTTGTCAAGTGGACTTATCAGGACAATGACCTCTGAATCACTTGACTGAATGACTGAACTTGATGCTTGGTGGTGTAAATATCTGTGTATCTGCTGATGATCACTGGCTCCTCGCAGACATCCTGCTGGCTGCAGCTCACATCATTTCATCTCAGTCTGCTTCATGCGTCTGGACCACTTCACCCTTTGATTGCAGACTTCAGCCTTTGATCAGTTGCTGGGCGGACAAAGAAGCAAAACGTCAAGACGGCAGAAATCATCCGAGTAAAGACCGGAATTTGTCCTGCTTCCAAAATAAAAGCGTAAACATTTAACACTTCTGTCCTCCATCACACATGAAGAAATTTTAAGTGATTTTTTTTAAAACTGCATTTTGGATCATTTTGATCTAGCCAACGACGGACTTATGGTCTAGGATGGACTTGCGTAGGCTTGTAAACATTTAAGATAAGATAAACTTTTAATCATCCCACGTCCAAACTTCTTATAGCAGCCTAAGGATCTAAGGAACAGGTAGAAAAGAGTGAGTAATAAAAATCCAAATAAAATCATAATAGAAATATAATGGAAAATAAATATATAAAAACTGAAATTGAAACACTGTACGCAAACTGTATACACTTTATACACCTTTAACTTATATGGATACTTGCAGACATGTTGCAATATTGTGTTTAGCATCATAATTAGCATTAAGAGAAAAATATAAATAACATTGTCTTTAAGGATGTTAATGATTAATCATTAACCAAATAATTGCTGTTAAGAATTTAACAGATTAAAAATCTTGTAATTGATAATTGATTGATAGTCTATAAATGACAGTAATCGGACATCATGTTGCATTGTTTTGTCTGGGGGAGGCATTTGTTGAATAAGGAAACTTACACCTGAAATTAAAAATGAGGGGGAAAAAAGAGAGAAAATGAGAGGGAGAGGGGGGAAAATGAGTACAAGAGTACCAGCAGTAAATGTGCATGATTTTACAGTATGAATAGATATTAATGTGCAAAAAGCATGCCACAGTGTAAATATAAATATTTACAACAGCCTATTGTACAGGATAATTGAATGTGTTATAGATATGAAGGATTTACTGTATGTATTTCAACTGTCAGTTCAATTTTGGCTGCCCTTTTATGTTTCAGGACACCTTTGAATACCAGGTTCTGTAAGGGAACATGTTCAGAACTGTAACAAAATTGCCCCCAAAAATACACATTTTACATTTTTGTCAGCCTTCACCCTGCTCAATATGGTCGCAGGAATGGCTTTATTTTGAAAATATAAGCGGATATAGTGCTTCTTTCCTACTCTGGCACTCTTTACATCGGTAACAAAAGCAAGTGTGCGCTCCGTGGTACCCGCACATCCAGCACTGATAAGAAACCAGCTGACCAGAGACAGGAGGGAGAACCCAGAGGATCTACAATTATTATGAACATCATTATTTTAAAAATTATCTTTCATTTAAACTTGTGTTTCTTCTAATCACAGAAGTCCTCTGGGGGGGAAAATGGAAGATTTGGGAAAAGTCTCTTCATTAAATCACACCTCTTCAGTGATGTTTGACTCCTTGGTAAAGTGGAGCGGAGCGTCTGAGCGCGTAATTGGACTTGTTTGCTGTCTCTGCGCGTGAAATGAAAACGGTCGACAATGATTTTGGCTGTAAATTAACTATGGGCGCGCACATTCTGGAGTCCAACTCCAGCGGCAACTTGACTCCTGCGGTGTCCGAGGCTGGGACCGTCCTCCCGGGCTACCTGGCGGTGATCCTGTCGGTACTCATGGTGACTCTGGTTGTCGTTGTGGTGGCTGGGAACGCGCTGGTCATCATGGCTTTCATTGTGGATAAAACCCTGAGAAATCAAAGCAACTACTTCTTCCTCAACCTTGCTATATCTGATTTTCTCGTGGGTGAGTTGGTGCCTCTTTCTCTCCTTCTTCACCTCTGTGCATCAAATTTGGCTCCTTCCAAGTCTTTTGTTCCTCCCCGTGAATGAAAAACCACTAAAAGCCTATTTGTACACGCCTCAAACACATTGTAATTTCCTTACAATATAATTATAGTGTCATTGGCGAGTATGGTGACCTTAGCGTCCTTTCTGCTTCATTGATGCCTTACATTTACTATGGAGTGTGGTGTGTTTTATTTTTTAAGGCACTCACACCCCTCTCATTGTGCTGCTCTTATCTGCAGCAGCAGATACACTACACCCTTCTCTTTAATGAAACAATCAATTCAGGATGCTCTTGTTCCCAAAATGTCTCTCTCAGTCTCTGCAGGGGTCTGTGTTGGTGACAGGGAGTCATTTATTTGTCACATGTAATGGGGTGTCACATCCAGGAGGTCTGGAGAGGTGTGAATGTTAATACTGGTTGAATCATCATGCAGAATATGTGTGTGTGTGTGTGTGTGTGTGTGTGTGTGTGTGTGTGCTGCCTGTTCCAGGTGCCTTCTGCATCCCGGTGTACATCCCGTACAACCTGACAGGCAGGTGGATGCTGGGTAAGGGTCTCTGCAAGGTGTGGCTGGTCATGGACTACCTGCTCTGCACCGCCTCAGTCTTCAACATTGTCCTCATTAGTTATGACCGCTTCCTGTCAGTCACAAGAGCGGTAAGTACAGGGCTGTGGAGGTGCTCATTACCACACACACACACACACACACACACGTACGTACGTAACTGACATACTACCACAGGCAATTCTAAAATGTGTCACTCTCCGGGCCAGTTTGCTCTGCAGTGAGAGCTCACAGTCACTGACATTCACAGCCTTATTCCTTTAAAAGGGTGTCTGGCTTCAGTCTATAATTTTGTCCAGTCAATTTGAACACAAAGTGGATTGTCTGGTTGATTTGGTGGGTAAATGTTTTAAATGCAAACATTAGCAGTCAACTCAGGAGTCTGTTTTGGCCGTTTTTGCTCCCATTTTTCATGAGTTTAAGTTAAAATAAAACAAATCTAAGACTTCCTCTATGCACACATAAGGTACATTTTGTTCAAAAATGTGTTAAAATCTGTGCTAATGTAATCCATCCACCTGGCAGGTGTGGCATATAGAGATGCCAGCATGATTACTGCACAGGTGTGTCTTGGACTGGTCACATTAAAGGGACGCTCTAAAATGTCTGATCTTAAAAAGGGTTAAGGTAAGCTGAAGGTGTGTTCACATAGAGAGCAAAGTGAATTTTTGTGCGAGTAGGTTACATACAAAGTTTTCACATCTATTTGCGCCAGGGCCAATTTCGCTGTTATTCTGCAGGAGTCCTGGAGGAATAAACCTTTGAATCACACTGGATTCTGGTCTGATGCAGACTGGTTTACTGTTGAGAGGAGAGCAAAGACTTTATTTTGAAAACTTTTGGGATTAAATAGTGGTGCTCACTAGCTGTTAGCTTACAGCTGGCTGTTTAAGGTGAACAGACATATAATATGAACTAGACAAGGAATTGCCGCTGATTTTTCCCAGTGAAAAATTCCCAAAAAGCATTTTCCCTCATAGGCCACCATTATAAAAGAGACGTGTGTAAAACTGCTGACAGGACACCTCAAACTGCAAACAAGGTCAATTATGACACTTTCTATAATGACGTTTTGATCCACGGAGGTTTTATATTTGTAAAACTTAACTGGAGCCGGAAAAGGTGTTTTAAAAATCAGTGATGTCATCACAATGTAAAGTCTACGGGAACTTGCAGGTGGGGGCAAGCAGGGAAACAGTAAGCCCTATAACCAGGAAGTAAACCTGGAAGCTAGAAAGTTAGGTGCGCAACTCTCATTGGACTGAATGGGCGCCATCTTTGCATTCACTATCTGGTTCATTATAATACATGTATGGAATAAACACATTCGCACAAATAACTACAAATGTTCCCTAAATTATCCGATGATTAAACTTGCACAAGTAAGGCAAGACAAAAATTTGCTTCACTTTCTGTGAACACACTGCGAAGGTCTGCATACACAAATAAGGGGGAGTGTCCATCGCCTGCTGAAATAAATGTGTTTGTTATCAGTTGAGGCTGTGACTCCGCCCCCTATAGCCCTGTGTGAAATAATCATAGTTCAGTGCCCAAGATAGAACTGCACAGGTTACAGCGTCCCTTTATTGTGACCAGTCCAAAGCACACCTGTGCAATAATCATGATATTAAATCAGCGTCTCTATATGCCACCCCGGATTATTTTAGGAAAGGAGAAGTGCTCACTACCACAGATTTTCACAAATTTGTGAACAAAACTTGAGAGAAATATTTGTGCGGACAGAGGAAGTCTCAGCTCTTTTACTTCTGAAAAATGGGAGCGAAAACAAAAGTGTTGAGTTCATATTTTTGTTGAGTCTATATTCATCCATGCAGACTGCTGAGTTCACTGCTAATGTTTGCATTTAAAATATTTATCTTGCAAATTAACCAAACAATCCGCACTCCTTGTTCAAATTGACTGGACAAAATTATAGACTGAGGCCAGGCACCCTTTTAAAAGTATTGAGCTTTGAATGTCAATGACTTCTAGTCAGTTCTAGTAGAGCAAAAATAAAAGTGTTGCGTTTATATTTTTTTTAGTGTAATTCCTTCAAAGGAGCACAGATTTTACACACATCATGTGGAGTGTAGGATCTACATAGAGTTGACGTAGGGTTTTTGGAGCTTGACTCAGACTAAAATTGAGGATATCTTGCTCACTGCTGCTTTGATTTTGTTCATTCTTTTTAAAAACATGTCTCTTGTGAGCTCAACAACTATATAGAAGTTGGTTTTAGTTAGATATGCAGCAATTAATCAATTCATTGCCATTTATTACATTACTTGCTAGCTATTCTTATAATTGATTAATCAGTTTGATGATTTTTTTTCAAATAAAAAGGTCAAAATTCTCTGATTTTGACTTTTTAAATGTGAATGTTTTCTGGCTTCTTTACTCCTGTAAAGTAAACTGAATATCTTTTATCATTTGAGGACACCACCTTGCACTTCTGACATTTTATAGACCAAAAAACGAGAAAATAATCGTTAGTTGCAGCCCTAATTTGAAAGAGAACAAAAACAACCAGCTGTTTAATGCGCCCATTGGCCTCATTAGCGTTAAACCTGATATAATCCTCTGTTAGCTGATCATTTTTTAACACAGTGCCATATTGCCAGTATTGCTCATCGAGTGTAAAATTCTTTTCTCAAAATGAAATATTCAGATCTCTGAGACAACATGTTCATTTGTGCTTGACTGACATAAAACTGAAATGTTTCCAAGTGGATAGTTTGTGTGCTCTCGCTGTCTGTGTTATTTTTAAAGGTGCATTCAGCAATTCTGGTGAAAGACACTGGATTGTTGAATCTCATTCCACGGTCGTGAAATACCAAAGTTTTGGGAATGTGACTCAGTAATCAACTATCTTACCACCCTGTGATTGGCCCGTCATGGGCTAGATTTTCTAAAGCCTGAGAACAGCTGAGTGGAGGAGCAGAAGTCTGGTTTCTCTCAGACCACTTGAATAACATTATGCTTAAAGTCTGTCTAAAGGAAATTCAAAGACTTTCTTCCAACACATTAGAAATAGTTGTTGAAAACTGAGAACCATGCACTACTGAATTCTGGAGTTAGACTGTTAAACTGCTGTACACGATTTCTGTGTTCAGGATTTTTTTTGGTTGGACCTGAAACATTGCTCAGTGATGTAACGGAGCCATGGTCCCCCAACACTACAAAAGCCCCACAAACTGACTCACGCGATCTTTCATGATCTTGAGACCTAATTTTATATACTT
>JAJHUR010026260.1:856-15125 GCA_027495735.1 Lutjanus campechanus | reverse complement strand
AGTTAGATTTGCAGTTCTGTCATTATACACACAAAATACAACATTTATACAGGTAATTAACTATACTTGGGAAGGAAAGTGGTGAAAATGTTGAACAATATAAATACATGCACACAGGAAATAATTCAGTGCATTAGTTGAAACATTTTTGGAAACATTGTCCATCAACTTTGACTGTGTTTTAGCACAAAGAATCTAGAAAACTAGAAAAACACAAAGACCCCCTTCCCTCGTCCTGCCAGAGTCTCTATAAGGTCTCTTATAGATTATTATGCAGTGGTTTTACAACTAAAATGAGTTTGACATCCCTGTGGTAAAACATGCACAAATATTGTATTGTATTGCATTTCTGCTTTGTAGGCTATTTTTAAAAATCTCACACATGAACATTTGTCATGCAATGGGATATTGTGAACCAGGCATTGACTCACCCACGTGACTGCGTCTAGTTTTAATTCTCCCACCTCACTAAGGCACACCCTGTGGGAATTATAATGAGGCCGTTTGTTATTCCCAAAAGAGTAGAAATCGACACCATCTCCAAGGTGTTCCGAAATGACTAATGTAGAAATGCTTCCATCTTAAAATAGCCTGTCCTATACCAGGTCCCGAATGCCGTCTCTTCAGGATGGATGATGAATATAATAATTTGGGCAACTCGATATGAATTTCACTCAAGCCGTATGGAAGTGGGACACTCCTGGATTACAAGGACTGCGGTCCAAACTCGTAACATATTTCCCCACTTGAGCCCACAGGCGTGACCAAGCTCTTTGAGTCAATGTGTGGTTGCACTGGGGAAATGTCAAAGAAGCACTCCCTTGTTCTCAACCCCAGAGGCGCCACTTTTGATGTCCACCTTCAAAGGAGCCTTATCAGTGCTTTGCTGTTTTAGTTGTTGGTCATTAATGAAAGTGCAGTATTACAGGCTGCTGCGCCCACATGATAATTTATAAAAAATGAAATGCTGAGTTGATTTGGTAATAAGATATGATGCACTGCAGCACTGCATGACTTATTAGACCTCTCTATGAGTAGTTTACTGGGGGGGGGAAGAAATATTTTCATGTGCATCATATGATAACATATTAGTATTACAGTATTTAAAGGAGCAATATGTAGCAGTTGCACATTCAAAAATGAGCACTGCGGTCCAAATAGCGAGTTGCAGCTATAGACTGTTTGATAAATGGGTTGAAGTTCTATTTAATATACAGTCTACGGTTGAAGCAAGTTGTTTCCCCCGCCCCTTCCTCCCCAGACTCGAGGAAGCTCGGCAAGACGAGAGCAACATTATAATCCGACAATAAGGGGCGACGACGGGTCCTATACACTGTAAGCTGATCAGCTGTTTATAACTGTCAATTGTCTGTCAATGTAAAGCTAAGCCCGCTTTCCTGAAGACAAAAGCTCAGAAAATACACACTGGAGCGAGTTCAGTCACTGTCTTTCAGTTCAGTCTTTCTAAAAGAGTTTGTGCGACTCATAAACAGACACTAACTCATTACACAAACATTTGAACTCTAATTAACATGGAACAGGCGTACAGATTTACAGGCATATACATTTCTGATGGCATATCATGGCGGTTTTATAATTTATTACAGTAAATATGCTATAGATTTTTTCTTTAGTGTCCTAAACAGATAAAAATATAGAATAAAATGTGATCTCAGAATCTAATATAATGTACAGTCATTTTGCAACAATTCACTATTAATTACAATATGGCAATATGGACACAATCCAGTATGACATTTTTGACCAAATACCTCTATATCTATGTATTGTTATTGTGACAATATTGTAGGGATGACTATTGGTCATCAAAATATGCAAAATATGATTTTTTTTTTTTTGCTTGGGAAAAGGCAAATAATCAAACAGCTAGAACAGTCTGGTAAGTTTAAAAAAAGGCTCATCACTTTACTATTATTACTATTATTATTTACTATTAGCCTTTAAAACAGAAAAAGACTGTGCTAATGCAAAGTCACAAAATCACACAATCTAAAATCTAAGATGCTGTTTCATATCACAGAATCAAGATTTTTTGCCCAGCTCTAATATTGATGGAAAATAAAAACACATAAGAGTAATTTAAAATCTAGTGTACTGATTTGAATTTACAGTCACATGATGGATGATGATGCTGTGATGCTGTTACTAATGCCATGTTCTTAAAGACACGACTGCCATGACTTTAAATTTTTTTTTTTTAAACCCGATTATCATTTGAGGTTCACATTTTAAAGAATGCAAATCAGTTTTGCGGTATGTGGGCAACAGCTTTAATAAGACTAACAAACGGCCACGGTTGCTTGAGGGCACAAGTTGTTTGGCCATTCCTCTGAGAGAACAGGGAGTTCATTATCAGCCTACATATTCAACAAGTTATTTCTTCGAATCCACTGTAATTAGGAGAAAGGAGAAATCTGTATTATAAATACTGTATTGAACCATTAAATGATTGTGATATATCATAAGAGACTAAGGAAACCTGCTAAGTTGAATTACTTGACATGATGTCACTTGACATTTCTCTTCCGGTCGGTAACTTGTGTTTTTGTTTGCCCCGTTTTACGTTAGAGTTCAGATTAATGCAGAATCTTCATCTGAGTCATAACAAACCATTAATCATCTAACAGGAGTAGATGTTTATAATTGTGAAAGTGAGCAAAATGTCAATGAGTCTGGCAGGCATCCAACTCCAGAGTGATCATTTTCTGAGCGGTGGACTTTTGTTTTCAGGATAACGGGCTTTGCTTTATACTCACAAACATTTTGACAGTCAGGGACAGCTGATCAGCTCTCAGCTTAGGACTTGTTGTTGCTTGTTATTGTCAAATTATGATGTTGCGCTTGTCTTGCACTCCTGCAGTGTTGCTGCAGCCTGCCTGAGCCTCCTCAAGTCTGGGGAGAAGGGGGCGGGTGGAAACAACTCGTTTAATCCATATACTGTACATTAAATAGGATTTCAACGTATTTAATATACACTCTATGGCTCTAAATCATTATTTAGACTGTAGTGCGCCTTTGTAGAGGCACTCCAGATTTTAAACCCGAGGTTAAGCCATTAGGGCTGGGTGATATGGAAAAGATCAAATCACAACGTGGATATAATGACTAAGCAGGTGTAAAGGCAAACAATAGAACAGGTAGAACACTTTAGTAAGTTCAGAAAATTACATCACTTTACTGTGATGCAGCCTTTAAAACTAGGGAAAGTCAACACTTATGCCATATCACAATCTAATGATATCTAGGATGTTAACTCGTATCTCTTAAACAGCTGCATTGTAACCCTGATGATGTCATCAGGGGAATCTTGGATTGGGCCTGAGACCTTTTTAACAGAAAGCCCGAGTTATAAACTGGAGGGAAAAAGTGGGCATTTAGGAGAAAAGAGAGGATCAAAATGAAAGCCGCTATCCATGGGGAAAGTCATAGGATCCAGTTTTTCTGGAGCTTAATCCATACTGGGGACTAAGAGTCAGGATTGCTTCACCTCTGCTACTTCAGTTTTTGACCTTTCTTTTCCCAATCTGTCTCCTGTGAGTGTCCCAAATTTATGGAAATGTGATTTTTTAAATCGGTGGAGTGCCTGCTTAAAGAACCAGTGTTGGGGATTTATGTCAGAAATGGAGTATAATGTTCAGAACTATATTTTCATTGGTGTATAAATACCTGAAATTAAGAATCTGTGTTTACGTTACTTTAGAACAAACCATTTCTTTCTCCATGGAGTTCACCCGTGTTGCACAGCCATGTTTCTGCTGTAGCCCAGAACAGACAAACCAAACACTGATTCTAGAGAGGGCCTTTTGCATTTCACGGTCACTGTAAGTGCTCCTACACGCTTGAAAAAGGAGGGTAATGTGAGGTGTTTGCAATCTACAAGCTCACTGCTAGATGCCACTAAGTCCTCCACACTGGTCTTTTAAGATAGGAATGGTAACATGCAGAAGTAAACTCAACACTTTATGGAATCCATAAGTCCATATTTTTATGGACCTGTGATGTTAATTTATATTCAAATTTAAGCTTGGCTTTAAGCCCACTCTGTCAATGTTGAAAGCAGAAAACAGCAAAAAAAATAAAAAAAATAAAAAAAATACTTTCTGGCAGCTTGTCTAAGGATCCTCAGATAAACAAAGTCTAGTCTTTTCTGAACTGCTAATGGAGGGCAGAGTCTGACAAAATGTGTGTAGAGCTGGAAGTGAGTTAGTTTAGTGCTTTCACTAGGAGGCAAATGAATAACCTTTTTCATTCAGGCAAATGAGGAAGTCACAGACACAGCAATGGCTGATATTCTAACCTGACTGTATTGAATACGTTTTATTTGGCAGAGATAAAGTAATGCAATCAAAATCAGGGACGCAGTAAATGATGAGATATAGCACCACCTATCAGAGTGAATGATACTCTAAAGAAGAAATATCAAACATATTTGCTGTGCTGATCGTAAAATGACCAAGACGTGTCATAAGTGATGAAGGACACATGCTAATTTGAAACACTCGCGTCTCCGACGGCAACACTACAGCCAGCATGTTCTCCTTTGAAATTTAACAGCTGTTTTTGTTGCCTGTTTCATGTTTATTAGAGTTCAAATTAATGCTGAATGTTTCCTAATTATGATTCGTAAGAAATCATCAGTTATCTTTCAGATGGGGTAGATGTTTATAACGGTGTCGTTGCAGTGTCTTGTTTTCAAATTATATTGATGTGCTCATTTTGCGCTCCTGCGGTGTTCCTGCAGCCTGCAGACGACCTGCCTGAGCTCTTGGAGAGAATAATTTGCTTCAGCCATAAATCGCATATTAAATGGGCATTTAACCTATTTAAAGAGCAGTCAAAATAGTGAGTTGGAGCCATAGGTGGTATATTAAATAGGTTGAAGTCCTATTTAATATAAGTCTATGTTTGAAGTGAGTTGTCCCCCCCCCCTGTCCCCTCCTCCCTAGACTCAAGGAAGATCAGGCAGGCTGCAGGAACACTGCAGGAGTGCAAGACGAGCGCAACAACTGTAATTTGAAAATAAGTTGATCAGCTGTCTAGAACTGTCAGTTGTCTGTTAATGTAAAGCTAAGCCTGTTATCCTGAAAACAAAAGCCCACTGCTCTGTAAATACACTCAGGAGTTTAGAGACTCTTACTGCCTGCCAGACTCCGTTAACATATTGCTCAATTTAACCGTTATAAACACCTACGCCTTCGAAAAGATTATTACTGATTTCTTATGGCTCATAAACAGACGCTAACTGATTTGGGGAACATTAAACATGCATTAATTTTAACTCTAATTAATGTGATATGAGCAAACAACAACGCAAGTTACGGGCTGAAATATAGATTTTTCAAAGCAGGACACCGCAGCTATAGTGCTGTCAGAGAAGCAAATATTTCAATTTAGCAAGTTTCCTTAATCTCTGATGACATATTGCGATCGTTTCATGATTTATTCCAGCAAGTATATTACAGATTTCTTCTTTAATAAGACCCTTAATTTATTTTCTTTTAAAAACCCAGCTCTGCTTTTGAGCAGCTAATGAGGACGCGGCCATTTCCACTTCACCAAAAAATTTTCTTTTGATCAGGAGCTGCGGTTTGTGAAAGTGTGTCTCACAAACAGTCAAATATTTTGCCTTCTTTTTAAAATGCTGTCAAAAGTAAACAAACTGACACTGACAATCTCGCCGACAAGACGAGATCAAAACAAGGACCGGGGTAGCTTTAGCTGTCATCCTAATGCTGACAGAGACGGCGTAAACGTGTGGCGTTAATGAATTATTTTTGGTGCGCTCATTGTTGTGTTGCACAAACTCATCTTCGATCAAATTATCAGAGCGGGCACTGTGGAGAGTTTTGATTGTGAATGCGGCTTTTGTCTGCAGCCGCACGTATGCTATATACACGTGTGTGCGTTCTAATGAGCTGACGATGTCATGAAATATTCAAATGACGAGACAGACAAAGGCAAATCTTCATTATGTAGCCTTTTTGAGCAAAACAAAGATAAATCATAGATTGCAGTTTATGTGATTAATCAAATAATGTCTGAAGGATTTAAAAGTGTCACTTTAAGGTGTGCTCAGTGACACACTCCCTCATGAATTCACATCAGGGTTTTATGTCAAAGCCTCGTCACCTGCCTCGATAATCTTTCTGGGTACCATTCCTAATTTTTGCGTTTTATAAACGGTGGCAGCCCACCTCTCCTTTCCCTCCCTCCCTCCTTCCTCTCTTCTCCTCTCTTCTCCCGCTACTTCTTTTGAGGGGTAAACACACACGCAAAGCTCCTCAGCCTATCATCTGTGACCGCCGCTACAGCCAGACAGCGTAACACGATCCATGATAGAGTGGTGCAAATCGCCCAGCGCTTTCGTCTACCATCTCACATAAGGAGGGGGGGCGGTGGGAGAGAAGCCTGTGAGATAGGTTGAGTGTTAAAAAAAAAAAAAAAAAAAAAAAAGGACAGGAAAGAAGAAAGAGAAGGAGGAGGTGGAGAGCTGCTGGAGAGAGTGCGGCAGCAGCGGTGGCTGGCAACTAGAACGATGCTGGTGTGACTTTCCGGTCCACTAGGTTTTAACCCTTTTGACATCGCTTGAGTGCCATCCATGTGTCAGTGCCGATAGTGTTCTCGTGCAGTGTGTGGCTCGTGTAGCAACAGTGGGAAGAGGAGGAGATCTGGAGCGGTTGTAAAGCCAATACAAAGCAGCATCGCAGCCTGAGAAGTGGACCTTGATACAGTAAAAAGCCTCAGTGGGGAATTGCTACAGGCATTCTTTAAGGTAACACACCAACTTCTTTTATCCTTAATCCTCTTGTAATGAGCGTGAAAAATTAACCCAAATTCAAATCTGGGTTACATTACCAGTCTGTGATTTTTACATCATTTTCTTGTTTTTTTCTTTCTGTTTTTTTTCTGTTTTTTTTTTTTTTTTTTTTTTTTTTTTTTTTTTGGTGCTGGACATCTGTGCTGACAGATCTGGAGTACAGCATGAATTGCATCTGTCAACAACTTGGATGTGGCGAAATAATGTTTAATGCATTACAAGGGGCTGTGTACCAGCAGCTCCTCTGTTCGCCCAGGCCTTATTGTTACTGCAGGAAAGCTACAGTCTATTGTATTCCCTTTCAATTCCCTTGTGGATCTTCTTCTGCTTATGAGGGGGCGGCGTGTGTTGTGTTTAAAATGGTATACTGCAGCCGAACACGTGTAAATTGATAATACACTGTCTCTCTTGCACTTGCAACTTCCCCTCCCCAAAAAAGACCCACGTCCACTGGCTCGGAAATATCCACAATTCTGAATAACTTAAGGCTCGTTTTGGACCTCAGCGGGGTCAAGTTGCTCCACGGTCACCCAGAAACATTTTTAATGAGCGACTCTCATCGCTATTTTACATAAACACACAAGGTTTAATGGTTATAGTTTCTCTCACATCATCACAAGCACTGCTCGATTATGTGGAACAAATGGAAGAAAGGGGTTTTAATATTGTATGAAATGCAATATTAGACTGTATTGCCTTAAGCTTTCCGAACTGCATCAGAGCGATAACACATAATACTAGTATTTCTTGGGCTCAAGCTCCACAAGAATCTGCTGCTCCTTTTTCTAGAATTCCTCACACATCCAATATTTAACATGACATCCGCGGAGTACTGTGGGTAATGTATGCAAACAGGGTACCCTAGGTGTTGCTTTTGGGTGCTGCTGACTTGCCTTTGATTAATCATTTTGGGTTGACGTCACGGCCTCGGCGACAGAGATGGATTGAAGTGCTTAGCAGACCAATAGCTACAAAGACAAAGAGTAATTGGTGTGTAGCGAGTGGTGGCCAATGTAAGCAGAGCAGATGCATCAACAGAGGAATAAGTCTTGAGTGCTGCAAAGGGTCATACAGTGGCAGTCCCACATACATTTATAGGTGACAGGTAAATACGAGCAGGTAAATGCAATGAGCCTTTTCCTCTGCGGGCATTGCATCTTATGAGGCATCACAATGAATTATTCCCGGGGCCAAAAGGTGAGTTCTGGAGCAAGGCAGGTATATTTTTGGCCGAGTGGGAAATGATTAATCATATTGTACGTTTTATTTGTTCATTTTAACATCCATCAGTAGCATAATTTTAAAGCTGCAGCCTCATGGTGGTGGGTTCTGGCCACGTTTGCCTGCCTGTGCAGCGGCGTGTAGGGGTAATTGAGGGGGTGGGTATGCTGCTGAGGAGGTGGGTATATTGTGATCCAGCCATCTTTATATGTGTCAGCAGTAATTACATTGAAAAAGTAGGATTGTGTCCCTGGAGAGAGATGCAAATACGCCCCCATACATGCTGAGCGGTATGTGCCAGAGGAGAGGTGAAGTTTTAAAGGGATAGTTCAGATTATTTGGTGCAGAGTTAGACATAGTTCGCGGATTACCTAAAGTAGATGCAGGTTAACACGCCCCCCCCTCAGTTTGGAGAAGCAGAGAGGGGCACCAGCATGGAAGCTAAGCAATGAACTGTTGCACACAGGGTTAGCAACAAAGGTATTTTTGCCACTTAAACAGGTCCACCTTAAAAACTGAATACCAGCTTAAGTGCATGGTGTATTTAGAATATTTTCACCTCTTTATTTAACAGTCACAGCTTTTTCTGATGTGAAACTGCCATTATATACACCAAGAATCACTCTCTGCAAACCAACCAAACTCCATAGTCGAAATCAGTAGTTTTACCTCAGAGCAGAGAGTTGCTGATATGTCGCTGCCTCAATCTTTTATGACTTTTATGAATCTGAACTAAACACTGAAGTTTCCCATCAGAAAAGACCATCTAACTGCAAATTAAAGCTGTGGATATATTGTAAATATAGTACACAATTAAACTGATATTGACTTTTTAGGTGGACCTTTATTTTAAGTGGCTAAAATACCTTTTATCATTGACCCTGTCCACAGCAGTTCATTGCTTGGCTTCCATGCTTTTGCCCCTTTCTGCTTCTCCAAACTGGGGGCGTGTCCACTGGCATCTACTTTAGGTAATACACCGACAATCGATAAGTACCTCATATAACCCCACTCCAAATGATCCAAACTACCGCTTTAATGATGACATTCAGCATGTGTGCAATCAGAATAGCAACAATAACTCCAATGTCATAAATCATAATGGGCTGATGGGCTATCAATACCTTGCACGGGCTTGCTTTTGTTTCACGGTTTTCTCAATGGACTAAAGCTGCTCGGCATTCACATTAACATTGAGGTCTGAGCAATTTTTGTTTTAATTTTCTTATCTCATGTTTCAACCGGCAGCTCTGCCAGTCTTATTCTCCTCTTAGTCTTACTGGCAAACACATGTCAGGACCTCGGGGCCGGCGAGAGTCCTCAGCCAACAAAGGCTTTTGTGCATTGTGATGTGGTTTCTGGATGAACTGTTCCATAATTTATGTAATGAAAGGATGAACTGTTGTTTAATTTATGTAATGTCTGAATGAGGACTGTTTGGATCTGTTTATATGGCAGCGCTGCATCTCTCCGTGTGGACCTCTGAGTTTATGTTCTGCTCCACTCATATCCTGTTATGAACCACATCAGCAGCTTTAACTCTCAAAACTAAACATCAGCAAAAACGACTCAAAATGCCTTTAAAAAAAAATAAAAAAAATTAATCCCTATAATCCCATTGGTTCACTAATTGTTTCATTTTCTCCATAAAGATTGACAGAAAATGCCCTCAAGCAGAGCATGATGAAACAAAAGTCATGTTTGTTTTATTAAAAAACAGATACCAGAAAGTTTTAGGATTACTTAATACTGTTGCATTTATCATAAAGAAGTGTTTGCATTCCAATCCTCTCCTAAAAAAAAATACAGATAGATGGATAGATACATACAGTATATACATACAGTACTTAATATTCTGTGTACACATAATATTCATTAGATATGCAGGTAGATCATTGCACGATTGATTCGAAGGCAGAAAAAGTGCTCATGTCTGCTTCCTCAAAAGACAAAGCTGACATTGTTTTTCACACGTTATCTTATCCACATCTGAAATAATCTTAATAAGGTTTTTGGAAAGCAGCGAGTGTGAAATTGTCCACAGAGTGATGTCATCTGGGAGACACTGAACCCTTGTTTTTAATTAAAACTCGAATAATGTGGAGGAGAAATCAGCGCACCTGAAAGCTCCAACCAGGGTCTGCTGGGAGAAGTCAATTAAAACGTGAAACATAATTACAATGAAAAAGTTCAATTTGAAAATCAGTCGATTATTTAGAATTTTGACAAAATAAAGATATGAAATACAGATTCAGCTCTGTTCATTTCATTTGTATAGCAGTGACTGTGTGAAGTTTTATATATGCAATAACCTGTCATAGTGGAACGGTAGTGACGTGGATCATCATCATCATCAGGTCCCTTGCTCGGCGGCGGGGACGTTGCCATGCGTAGAGCCAATCAGCTTCACCAATCTTCTCCACTGGGGTCGATCCAGTGCTAGGGGCTCGGCTTCAGCCAGCGACCAGCCCATTTGGTGTAGGTCCCTGGTGATGGCATCGATCCAGCATGTGCGGGGTGCGCCGCGGGGGCGTTTCCAACCCCACGGGGGCGTTTCCAACCACGTGGATCTGTGGTAAATTTTCCTTGAAGTAAAAAGTAGACTTTGATGGTTTTTGTTCACCTTGTCAAACTAAATTCACACAGAAGGCTGATTTTCCTTTGTGTGTAAAACTCAGCTGCCCTCAGCTCGAATCAAATTTGAAAACTGAAAAGTGAACTAAAAAATAAATGTGTCGGCAGATGGGATTACATCAGTATAACGATTGTATCGATTTAAAAAGTAACCGTGTTGCAGTAGATGTTTTCACACCACAGTCAAGGCAGGAACACAAATTTAAAATACTAAAAGACGATTAAGGCTGGCATCAAACATCCAATGACTCTTTTTTTTTGCAGATTGTAGTCATAGGAAAGCACATTCATTTCACATTTTCTTTGTCAGTGATGTAGGGAGTGTTAACATCCTTTACTTAAGAAAGTAGCAGTACCACACTGTCAAGCAGTGTTGAGGGAGCCACTTTGAAGGCAGAGCTTTGCAAGCTACCAATTACTTCACCCTGGAAGAGGTTTAACTATAGCAAAGCTACCCAGGGGGAAAAAATCCACTTTTTTTTTAAAAACAAAAGCCACTTAGAAAAAGTAGTTAAAACTTTGTTAAAAAATGATCATAATGACGGTGCACATGTGGTCAAAGTGTTGCACCAAAAAGTCATGTGCCGGCAAAAATGCCACAGTTTAGTTGCAAAAAGTGCCTACTTGTCCACAGGTCATACATGAACAACAACAAAAACAAAAAAAACCCAATATTCATGGGATGAGATTTGTGAAAATATGAATGTAGTGTGTATGTGTTAATTCAGTTTCACTAATAATAAAAGCATCAAAAGCAAACGTATTAATGTAGTTCCCAATTCCCTGTGAGTGTTTGTACTTTAATAAATGTTTCTTATTATTTGTGTAAAAGCTGATTATTAATGCAATGATGTGTAAGTAGCATTTTGCTGTTGTAGTTATTCGAGGTGGAGCTAGATTAATCGAGCCAATTGGGGAATTAATATATAACAATACATCTTATTTTTTCATGATGATTATATGTTTTGTATGTAAAGTCTTATATTTGAAAGTAACTAGTAAATATAGAGGATGAATGTAATGGAATGAAAACTACAATATTTCCCTCTGAAATGTTGTGGAGTACAAAGTAATATAAAATTGAAATGTACTTGCTTACATTCCGCTACTGTCCATATTTAATATATTCAGGGTGTACTTGTAAAAATCAAACCCATATCTTATTATCTTGACACAGTCAGGCAAGATATCTGAACCTCATCACTGATGAGCTGTCTCTAGTGCAAACTATGATGAAAATCACCGAACAGTGGTTATGATTTGGCTTTATTAATTTGTGTAGCTTGCTCCCAGTTCGGCTAACAGAAGGATGAAGCGTGTGCTGCTTTCTTTTTTGTTCTGATATTCAGTTTCTTCACATTTGACCTTTAAATTCTGTGTGTTCAGTGTTTGCTCCAGTAACGCGTCCTCTGCAGGCACGGAACATTATTAAAAGCATCACAAAAAAGTTTCTTCAAAAACAAGAATATTGAAAGTTTTTAGTGACATTTCTGCCCATGTCGTCCCTGTGTTTAATTCCTTACACATAACTGTGTATGCAGTTTGTCTTGTTACAGTGACAAGAGTCCACGAGGTAATGATCATCCCTACCTCATGTAATGGTGATGGGGAAGGGCCGGGGCCCCCGTTCCTCAGCTGTTTGCTGTGGACATTTACGGGTATCATTATCCAAACAGTGATGCCAGTGGGTGGCTACCAGAGCTGGAGGTGAAATAAGCCATTTAGCTGCTTTATGATAGCAATCCCCATCCCTCGCTGTTTTCACGTCCAGGGTCAAAGCTTAGCAGCCATCTAATCTCCCTCAGTCCCACAGCTTTCATTAGCGAGGCACTTGATCAATCAGCACTGCTGCAAGTGCCAAAGTTTGATGCATTTTTAGATGACAGTATATAACCATAATACCTGTTTAGATGACCATCGTTGTTTGCAGATTGCCCTCATGTCTAATTTAATTGACATTTGATAGGAATTCTGATAAGTGTGCTGTACACTTGACATCACTGTGACATTGTAATAGTTTGGCTGCAGACACAAAGTTGAGGAAAACTGCCAGATATTTCCCACACAGGAAAAGTCAAAACTTTTTTATTCAGTCTGGCATAGATTTTCCTATGAGAGAAAAATATTTGCCGAAGCCTTGATTTCAACAAAGTTTTGTTTTAAAGCCTCTGGAAATTTGGCTTGAAATAGTAAAAAAAGGAAGTTGAGTATCTCCCTAAGCAACAACTATAAAAAATAAAAAAAAAGGTGAAAATAAATGTTCAGAACTATAAGAAAACCTAGCTCTAAAACAGCTTATTTTGCCGTTCAGACCATTTGTCAAGACTGTGTGGGGGCGGCAGCTCCCGTTTTGTTTGACATCTCTGTCAGGACTACTGGCACGGAAGCAAAGAAATGTACTGCTGTAGATGGGGACTTTAGCCACCTAAAAAAAAGAAATCTGTATCATTTTACGTGTTGTCTACATTTAGAACACTGTCGCCTCTTAACTTTGCCATCAGACTTCCTTTTTTTTTAGGGAGAACTGAAGCCACCTTCTCTGCTCTCTTCAAAGCAACTGAGACTCCTTTGCCAAAATCAGTCATTTTACCTGTCAGGATGCGGGAGTTGCTGGACTACCGCTGCCCGGATCAGTTAGTTTGTTTGTCCAGCAGTAGTCCAGCAACTTCCATGTCCTGCAAGTTAAAATTACTGCATTTTTTTCAAAGAAGTCTGATGGCTTTGAAGAGCGTAGATGGCAGGGTCAGTTCCCCATAGGAAAGGGCTGTCTGGCAGCAAAGCAAAGCGTTGAAAATCTTCTAAACATAGCGTACACTTAAACTGAATGATTCCTGCCAGGTAAAATCACTGTTTTTCTCAAAGGAGTCTGGTGCGGTTCAGCAGCTTCAGTTTCTTGTTGTTGAGTTGGCTCAGACTCGGAGGCAGATGAAGTGGGAGCAGAGAGGTTTTGTTCCATCTGTTTGAGTGGAACAGCTGACATTGTGGATTTATTTTTAAGGGTAGAATCGTGGAATTGTGTAAGTTTTGTAATGAATGTCCAAACATAACCATTCCCCTTTCAATCTCAATATCAGGAAAGTGGACAAAAACTTATATCACAGTATTTCAAATTTGGATTAAAGCTCATTTCTGATACTTTTTATTACACAGCTTTGTTAATTGCTCAATTCTGATTGGTCAATTAGAGCATTATAAGGTCTGTTAATTCTGCATAGCAGATCGTTGCTATGTATAACAGACTGTTGCTATGGACGCAGGTCTGATCATAGACTCTGGAGGTACAATAAAATAATTTTTAAATCAACAAAATCATTTTTAAGTTAATATCTTGTGTCAATTTTTTTTACTTTCTTTGGTAGGTAACTGTGTAATAATGAATAGCGAGCAGGTCATTATCGTGTAATAATGCATCGCCCGAGCAGGGTTTATTTCACAATAATGACCTGCTCACTGTAAATTATTCCTCATGTTAAATAATTTAAACATCACTTGTAACTTTATCATGGCCGTCCAGATAATGTTTGTAAAGGGTAAAAAAAAAAAAAAAAAAAAAAAAGAAAAAAAAAAAAAAAAATA
>JAJHUR010026095.1:0-12823 GCA_027495735.1 Lutjanus campechanus | reverse complement strand
TGGGAGGTTGTTTTTTTTTTTTTTTTTTTTTTTTTTTTGTTGGCCGGAGCTTTCTCCCAATTTGGTCTGACCTAAATTTCGTACCGCATGGGGCACTGCTGGAGAGAGGGCTGGGTGAAGTGGTAGGTCAATCCAATATACTTTTATTTCTTCATAAACCAACGCGGTGCTTCCTACGTGGAAGCTGATGGATGTGTTCTCAGTCACCGGTTAGCTGCCTTTGTTCTGTCTTTCACTGATGTAGGACACAATTACATTGGGCGAGATATGGCGTGGTGAGGAGATGGTAAAAAACAATCAGACGATACCATCCATCAGCGCTGTTTCAAAATAGAAGGTGCTGTGAGACAGTATTTGTATCAGATTGAAGTGAAATGATATTTGTTTTGATCTTGTTGGTTCAAATGTTATTCCACCGAGAAAGAAAGATAGAAAAAACTGAATTCGTGTAAGACAAAATAACCCCCTGACTGAGTTCAGCGTTGCCACCGGTATCAATCAGTCACAAGACAAGACAGACTGATTGATACCAGTGGTCTGTCTGAAATTGACTTTCAGAAACTGTTTTATGTACACTAACATTGTTTAGATAGATAGAAAGATATCATTCAGATAGTAAACTCTGTTTAAACTCCACTCTTCATATAAAAGGGAGCGTGTTGTGGCATGTATCTCCATAGACGATAATAAAGACAAGTGTGCACTTCACCAGCAAAGTCAATGAACAGGCCTCTGTTCCAGTATTCACCACTAATCCTCTCTGTGAAACAGTCTTGTAGGCTTCTTAATTAAGCACTTACCTGCAGCATTAACTAATCAATGCCAATCCATTACTTGATTCGGACGATGGATCATCTGTCAGCCTGAGGCACTGATCTCATGATCAGCTGATTGATTGATTGGTTCATTGACTGGTGGGCCAATGTTTTACTGACACGGGCAGATAGGCTGCAGGAAGGGGACAGGGTGTTGATGTCTGATTGTCATTTTGAAAAAAAAAATTGGGTGCATGTGCCTGGTAGGCACAGACACTAAGATTAAACCTTAAATTAGTTTGTACAACTCAGATTATTAGAGAGTGAATTGCAAAAAAAAGTTCTGTAAATCCTCTCTTCAACTGTGGACATGACAACAGGGACATACGACTAAAGGCAGTCTATAAAAAAAAACATGCAATTAAACAAAACACAACCAAATTAGGAAAAAGAAATGAAGAAATCTTCATTAACACATGCTCAGCATTTACAAAAAAAAATGCCACAAAGTGAGAAAACAACCAAATACAGAAAACAACGGAATTTCTGTGTGTAAAACACCGTTTAAATAATTTAACAAAACAATTACAGCAACTTTTGTCAGGTAGTTTTGCAGATCTAACAGGTATTGTTGGCAACGTGGAAGTGATTTTTTTTTTTTGCCCATATTGTCACCAGTAAGTACAGCTTCTCCCATAGAACAGCAGGGGTTACAGGAACTATAAATGTATTGCTCAAGCTTTGATTTCTCCAGCAGTGCACGGCTAACAATATATAGAAGAACTGCTGTGCGATTCATTTTGTTAGACATGGCAATTCCACATGAATGTTAGGGATTCTTTACTTAAAGGAGAAATATGTAGCAATTGAGTGTCCAAAAATGAGAACTGCAGTCAAAATAAGGAGTTGGAGCCATAGAAGGTATATTAAAAATTTCAGATGTTCATAACTGTTACTTGTCAGATTAAGTTTGGCCTGTTATCCTGAAAGCAAAAGCCCACTCCTCTGAAAATACACACTAGACTTTGAGTTCAGTGACTGTCTGCATTACTGCCTGCCAGACCCCATTAACATATGGCTCAATTTAACTGTTTTATGTACATCTACGCCTTCTAAAAGATTATTAATTACTTCTTACTACTCATAAACACACACTTACTTATTCAGTGAACATTCTGCAATAATTTGAACTCCAATAATGATTTCTAACAGATTGGCTGATGATATTTCTGCTCATTGTTCATTGTTAAGTGCAATTTTGTACCAGTAAAGTATAGTCCTTTTTTCTGTCTTTCTCACACTATGTTCTTTGTACCTCTTTTTTTGTTATTCTTTACTTATCTCAATCTCTATTTGCTAGTCTGTTTGCACCCGGGTGAGAATAGTAACACACCAGCTCTTCAGCTATTTACAAATGGTCTCCAAGTTTTGCTATAAAGGTCAACAAAGGAGGTTGTGGTGGATGGATGGGTCAAACACAGGGATCTCCCCTGTGAGACTGAGGTTGAAGTCCTAACCTGATAGACAGCAGTTTAATTCCTGTGTGAAAGTAGTTGATAAATGTTGAATTTAAATTTTCTGACTTCGGTGACTAATTAGTTTCTTTCTTTTTTTTTCCATTTTCAGTTACAGTTTGGTGAGCTTTAAGCAAAACAAGTACTTGGTTAGGAAAAGATCATAGTTTGCCTGCCATCATTGTGAAAATAGCCACATTGGCTATTTGCATCCTGAGTTTAAATAGCATTGTTGGCTACAGACAGCTTGATGCTTGTCTCTTCCCTGCTAGACTATATACACTTGGATGAATAGCCAGCCTATTCTCATTCATAACTCATCAAATACCAGTGTTTTGTCACTACCCCTGTACAACTCATACAGACGCGCGTGGTACCTGTTAGCGGTTGAGATGCACCAGGCTTTCAAGTAACCTCGATATAAACCAAGCCACGGCTGTGTGAGATGTACCGGGCTTTCAGTATGGAATAAAGAGGGAGCAGTCCGCATATGGAGGAGGTGGGGTGAAACTGTGAGACCCTGGTTTGTGTCCCATGTGAAACCAAAATATTGTGAACAGTTTTAAGGTACATAATGTATCGTGCTTGTGTCATATGACTTTGATCTTGGAAGCCGCTTTAGTGATTTCATGTGACAATATAATGTACTTATTTTAGCCCCAAACATGGTATCATCCTAAACCTACTGAAGAAATCTGTAATATACTTATTGTAATAAATCATGAAATGACCAAAATATGTCATCAGAGATTAAGGAAACATCAAGTTGAAATACTCACTTCTCTGACAACAATGCTATGGGTGCAGGGATCCCGCTTGAAATCTCTATTTTAAGCAGGAATAACTGTTATTGTTTGCCCATTTGAGGTTGATTAGAGTTCAAATTAAAGCTGAATGCTCGCTGAATGACTGTCTGTTTACGAGTTGTAATAAATCATTAATAATCTTTTTGAAGGCACAAATGTTTGTAACAGTGGAAATGAGCAACATGTCGATGGAGGCAGGTAGTGAGACAGGCAGTCACTGCTAGGGTTGTCACAAGAACCGATACTTTCGGTACCAATTCGATACCAACACGCAAAAAATACATCAATACCTGCTTTTTTCTGGTACCATCAGAACCGAATATTCAACTTTTCCCTCGTCGATTCTTGGCGGAACTGACGGGGGCAGTATACGCGTGTGAGCAGCACAGAGCAGTCAGCAGCGCTGAAGAAGAAAACCTGCCGTCTTGGCTTCAGCAAGTGGGAGTGGAAGCACAACACGTCAGCTTGTTGACAGGTACGAAGAGTCGCGTGTGGAAATATTTTGTATTTGAGGCCGATGCATACAGAGCAATTCTAGACTCAAACAATCCGACATGCAAACAGTGCCTCAGAAGTTTGTGTTGTTGTGTCACGTTACATTATAAATACGTTAACCTGAATATGCCTACGTTCCGTCATTTCGGCATGAGAGTCAGCTGGGGCACAGCTGCGCAGGCTTCTACTCTCTCACTCAGTCGCTCCCTCATGTATATGTTTCATGTAATGTAACGATACGGTCTGCGTCATATAGGCCTATGTAAGGTGACTTGATGAGATACTGTCTGACAGTCTCACAGCCCAAAATCAGCGAAGCTTTTGAAAGGCACAAAAAATATGACACACATTCAAACGAAGCAATATAGGGCAGTAGCAGAGTTTCTCTGCATGGATCAAGTCCCCATCTACACAGTAGAAAAATATGGATTTCGCCAGATGCTTGAGCAACTCAACCCCAAATATCAGTTACCAATCAGAAACTATTCCATGTACACAGAGATCCCCATAAGCACAGTATTGCTTATTTTTATAGTGGTGTTAAATACTTGACAGTTTAAAGCAGTTTTCAATAAATTAGTGAATTTAAAAGTACATGGGTTCTGTTTTTTTTTTTTTTTATCGTGGTATCGAATTAGTATCGAGAATCGTGGAAAATCACAGGTATTGGTATCGACTACTGAAATTCTGGTATCGTGACAACCCTAGTCACTGCACTCAAAATCTAGAGTGAGTATTTTCAGAGCAGTGGTCTTTTGTTCTCAGGATAATGGGCGTCACTTTACATTGACAGACAGTTGACAGTTATAAACAACTGATCAATATGCATTGTAGGACTTGTAATCACTTGTTATTATCAAAGTACAATGTTATGCTAGACCTGAGCTCCGGCACAGTGCTCATGCGTCGCATTAGGGCTGCACCACGTCAGCCGGAGCTGATCGCTGCCATTCCGCACAATGCTTGTGATTTTATCAGCAGCGCCTTGGCGCGTCCCAGAAGCAGCTCTCTGCTCTGCTCCGCTTCAAATGCACGTTGAGTCTATTTTTCATAGATGCTGCATCAATTAGCACAAAGCGGATCGAATGGGCAGGAAGTCAGACAAAGAAAAGGCAGGGAGAATCCGGGTAATTTTCAAAATAAAAGACCCCGTGCAGACTCACGATCATAAAGACAGACGGAAAATAAACTATTTAACCTTGTAGCCTGCTTATCCATGGTAAGAAGCACGAAGAGCAAGGAAGAAGGATCTAATCAACAAAATCTGAGCAAGAACACATAATCAGGCAGGCAAAATGTTACTGAAACACTGCTGGTGGGACTTGCAGCCGCACGGAGGACGGATCAGAACTGTGGCGCCGACATGCAGCGCTTGATGGTATCAACTGGTGAGCCTCCATGAACCTGGGGAGGTGGGGGCAGGGGCAAACAACTCATTTCACCCATAGATCATATCTTAAATAGGGATTCAACTTATTTAATATACAGTCTATGACTCTTAACTCGCTATTTGGACTGCTGTACTCATTTTTGCACGCACAATTGCAACATATTGCTCCTTTAAACCTACCCAAACAGTGACTGTTTCACAATGTTAATCATGTGTTAAAAAGGCCTTCTGGCAGCACCTCATACAGCCGCTGAAGGGTACCTTGTGCATCAGTATGAGATGCCGAGGGCTGTGACAAAGCAACCATCGATAATGGATGAGCTGGGATGAGAATGGGTTGGATGCTCACAGTGTCTTATAGCGCCATGAAGGGGTTAATGTTGGCGTGGATAGACGGCCTGGTGGGCCTCGTACAGATGCCTACAGGAGATGTAGATTGGGCGTTAATAGCATTTACCTCCTTTATATCTGCAGTTCATTTCAATTCAAACACACTGTTCTGTTTATAAGTCACCCATTCATTTTTAGTACAGAGTGTCCCTTTGAACTCTTCCTCTACTCATGCATCCTCTCCATATTTGGAAAAAAAATAAAAAAAATAAAAGCTTAACAGGCTGAGTGACGCGCACACACCCACACCCACACACGCACGCACACACACATGCTTGATTTATTGTCAACTCTTTTCTGATGTTGATCCACAAAGAGAGCAGTCACGCAGAGGAATGATAAGAAACAAACTGTGGAGGGTTTGGGAGGACGGCAGGCAGGGGGGAGACAGTAACGAGAGAGGCGATGACGAGCGTGTGTAGGAAAGAAAGTAGCAGGAAATACATGGACGTGACAAAAGTGTGTGTGTAAGAGAGCAAGAGAGTTAGAGTGAGAGAGATCAGAGGATGTTGAGAAGAGATTTTGGCTTTTCTCTCGGAGGATAAAGCTTGTTCCGGCCTTGTGCTGCTGAATCCCGCTGCAGCACTGTCCATGGTGCTGAATCGGCTGGAGGGTCTTCCGTCTCTCTTTACCCCCCCCCCCCCCCCCCCCCCCCCCCCCCCCCCTCCCCTCCCTCTGTTAGATTTTCTCTCCTTCTCTCTCTTTCTTTATCTCTTGTGCCCTCTCATTGTCTTCTCTGTCTCTCCCTCTCAACTTCACAGACGCTTTATTGTTATGAAACACAGCCTGTTGCCACAGCAATGTCAACACACACTGCACTGAAATGACAGGAGCAAAACTTCACCCCAGAGCAGCAACAAAATACACAATTAATATACAAAATGAAGTAGGAAAATTATCAAATTAAATCAGAAAGCAGCAAGAAGCAAGAATTCAGTGTTGTTGTTAATGTGTTTTTTGTTTGTTTGTTTGCTTTGGAATTGTTTCAGTCTAGCCTTTTATAAAGGTTCCACTTGGAGCCATTTCAGAGAGTTCTACTTAGAATCCAACAGAAAGAGTTTTACAGCCATCTGTGAAAGGTTTCAGCCAGAACCCCCTATGACAGGTTCTAAAGAGAGCCCTTCTATGGTGTGATGATTCCACCCAGAACTCTCTGTGTGGGCTCTATCCAGAACCTTTCTAACCTCTAAGCGTGCTAAGAAAAACCCATCCAGAGGCTGGGGTTTCACCTAGAACCAGCCCCGGGGTTGTACCAACCCTTATTTGAACAATTCGTGAAAAGCTTTCTATCAAAAAATTCCACTCAAATCAATTGAATTTTCGAGAGTTCTTTAGATGAACAGGGATCTTAATGGAACCCTTACAGTGCGTTCAGACCGGACAAAAAGCGAATTTTTCGGGCAACGAGATTACATACAAAGTCAATGCAAAGACGCGAATACACCCGAATTTGTGCCGGCGGCGCGAATCGCGGGCTTGGTGCGATGCGAATACGCGAATTCACGTGAGTTAAAAAAAATATTTGCGTGAAGCTGTGTCGGGACAGCCTATCAGCGTTGAGATTCTAGACGATGATGTCAGTGACGTAGCCGGTAGCCCCTCCCCTTCATTTTGGGTGAATATTCGCGAGTTGTTTACTCACGCGAGTAAATTCAACAACTACGCGGCCAAATTCGCGCGAGTAATGCAAGGCGAAAATTCGCTTCGTGTCCGGTCTGAACGCACTGTTAGTCTCTCAACTCTTGACAAACCCTCACTTCAAAAAAGGAATTCTTCAGAAGAGCTTCAGTCCTTCAGGAAGATCACTTTTTTGAACCTTTACTTCTAAAAGTGTAGGATGGGCATGGTTAGGTCATACATGTGACTATGACATGGGAGAGCAGTGCTTGTTTTCATTTCCTACCAAAGGTTTTCTTATGAGCATGACCACAATTGCAACAGTCTTAATCAAGCAGTTTTTGTACCACAACCTAAACAATTATACCAGTGCCAGATTAGAAAATGTTCAAAAGGGTTGACTTGGAAGCCAGTGACAAAGGAACTAAAATTGTTTAGCTACAGCTATGTGTAACAATATCCATATGATAATCTGAGATGTTTTCTTTCATGTGCATGAGACATGGTGGTTGGATACAATTAGAGATGATGACATGCTGTGCTCTTCTCCCCGGTGCTCTCTCGTGGACTCGAGCAGTAGTCAGGCAGCGTGTTTTCATGGGTTCTGGGAAACCACTTTAGAGGGAATCCTGAAAACGTTTTTTTCAGCTGGATACCTTCAATTTCTAGCTTACCCTTAAGCTTCCTGCAATGTTACCAGCCCCAGCTTTAATCTGGTCCTTGAGATGAGATGCTGATAACAGTTTTCAAGATGACATTTCCAAATTGATAGTGTTGTCCAACCAACAGTCCAGTAGCCAAATAAATGTCATTTATCGTGATATAAAACAGGGGAAAACAAGCAAATCTTCACATTTAAGAAAATGGAAACAAAGAATGTTTCACAGGTTTTGGAGCAACAATGTATGATTCCATCCAGACAATGCCTTCTTCAGGGACGTCACTGCTTATTTTAGCAGGACAATGCAAAGACACATTCTGCACGTGTTACAACAGTCCAGCCTGCCTGCCTGCAATCCAGACCGTGCCTGCCATTGAAAATGTGTGGCGCGTTATGAAGCGCAAAACACGACAACAGAGACCGCTGAGCACCTGCAGTCGTATAGCAAGCAAGAATGGGAAAGAACTTTCAACAAACAGTGTCCCCGGTTCCCAAACACTTGCAGAGCGTTTTTAAAGAAAAGGTGATGTAACACAGTGGTAAACATGTCCCCCCCATCCCATTTTTTTTAACATGCTGCAGGCATCAAATTCAGTATGAGTGTATATTTACAATATAACAATAAAGTTTAACAGTTTGAACATTAAATATCTTGTCTTTTTCCTAACTTAATTGGAATTGGGGTTGTGAATGTCTGCTTGATGAATGTCTTTAGATTCCTTGCTTATTCACTGAATTGTGTCATCAGTAGCAACATGCTCTTTTGACTCACTGAATGTATTTTTATGTTGGTTTTTTTATGGGTAAAAAATATAAATCGAGTTGAATTAGAGGAAGTAAACATCTTTGACTCGTGCATGCCAAGTGCCCCTTCACCTCTCCTTAGGGAGCAGTGTGATCACAACCTGTCCGCCTGTTCTGTGTACACTGAGTCTGTATTTTCTCAACATTTTCCTTCAAGGTTTATTAGTCACACTGGTCTGGTAGTCTGCCATCATGTAGGCCTACTGTCTATTTAAGGATGAATGTGTTGCCGGTTTGCGTCAGGATTGTGTTATTCTCTCCATATTTGTCTTTTTCTTTGTCAGAATTCAGTTTGGACAGATGCTGTAAAAGGCTTGGCTCCACTGAATGAAGCTCTAGTACCGTCTGGCTGACGAAACCTGTGCTTTAGCGTTTCAGGGCTGTGTACACAAGTGTGAAATAAAGGTGCTGTTTCCTAAATGGTTGTGAAATTTAATCACAATCGTGTTTGAATGTCGGGCAAATTACGCCTTGCACGCAGTCTTGAGGGCATTTCTGAGGGCAGTGAAGATTGGCAGAATCAACACTGCTCTGTCTGTTGGACTTAATGGCTTGACTTAATTTATACGTGAAAAAGCTGGGTTGCTTCACTTCACAATACAGTAATAAGACATAACAAGCCGTACTTTGTATTGAAATAGAGATTAATGTGATTTCACTTGAGTTTACAGTACAGTTCTGTCCCTAATTACCCTCCAATAAAGTGTAACAAGGGTCTGACAGTGTGAAACAATACACTTTAGTTTACAGTTAAGTTCTGTTGTGATGTGTCCCTAATTGCCCTCTAATAAAGGTCTAATGGAGGGAAAAAATACACTTTAGTTTGTGCACAGTTCTGTTGTAATGTATCACCAGTTGTCCTCTAATAAGGGTCCAACAGTGGGAAACAATACACTTTAGTTTACAGTACAGTTCTGTTGTGATGTGTCCCTAATTACCCTCTAATAAAGTCTAAAAGGGGTTTAATAAAGCGCCTAATATTGTCTAATAAAGAACATATTCTATTATTTTACCAATACAAAGTACAGCTTGTTATGTCGTATTAGTGTACTGTAAAGGTGCAACAAAAATGTTTGATTCATATGCACTAATATATTTACACTGCACGACTACTACTTTACTACTTTAGGTCAGCGATTATTTTTCATTGAAGGATCCCAACATGAGTGAAGTTTGTTTCTCCCCAGGGGACACCCGGTCTAATTAAAACATAGCTACTGTGGATAGAACTCATCAGAATCAAAACTCTGACCCATTTTCCCATGTTCTGACCAATAGTTAAAGAAATGCTGCTGCAGGCTTATTAAACTCTTGTCACGTTACACCTTCAAATGCCACCAGAAGTGACTTTTATACTTGTTGTTTCCTAAAATAAACTTCCAAAACCTCCACGCCTCATATTTGTCCCTCGCTCCCTCTCTCCATCCATCTCTCTCACACATGCACACATACTTATTTATTTGTGTTTTTTTATTATGCTGACCTTTAGCCTATATAGCCTAGAGGTGTTTCTATTTTGATTGAGGTTGAAGAACACGGAGCAGAACGTCAGAGTTTTCATTTTCCCGGCTGCTGTCTGATCTCTGACCACTCTCTTAATCTGTTTGTCCGTTTATTTCTGCCTTCCTCTGTTATTCCCTTTATCTCTTTATTATCCCCTGCCCTCCCGGCCCCACCAACACCACCACCAGCACCACAGACCCTGAACTATTATTTTGTGTTGTTCCAGCAGTGCACCATCAAATTCATTCCATCTCTTGGTAATCAGATAATTGTAGAACTCTCTCACTTAATAATCCATGAAATCCTGCGGAATCTGTAAAGTGAGCACACTAATCTGCTGCCTGTGTTGGCTGTTTCACCCGTTTCTGATGGTAGCATGCATCACTCCAGCTGCTAACTAACATCACCATCAGATGGTTTGATTATCTGTCAATGAGGAAGTCAAATACCTCTGTATCCGTATCAGGAACCCCTAAACAGAAAGGTCCATGTCAAATGTTACACTCATTTCATGTTATTAGAACCCAGCTGTTCATCTCCACCCCCTAGTGGTCCTGGTTGTATCAGTATGAATTTTTTTTCCCAGTGACAGATCGCATGGCATCACAAATTATGAAAGTGTGTCAAAACACGCAACTTGGCAGCAAAATGGTGACAACTGGTGACGTGCCGCCAGTCCATAATTATAACATGAAAATAATCAGCCACATATTACATAAATAAAATGGACTAAAACTCACTCTGTGGGTGTTATTGAGAGGCAAATATTCACATTATCATGGTTTCTCCTTATTTTTAAAGGATATCCATCTGTTAAATGTCAGTCTACCACTGGTAGATGGTTAGTTTAGCTTAGCGTATAGACTGGAAACACATTCTGCTCTCTCATGGCTAGACATCTCTCCACAGTGCTGGAGAAAGGTCTGGCTCCACATCACTGTGCTGTAGGGGAAAAAAAAGTCCTGCCTTGTTTGTATTTCTCTAACCCAATCACAATCGTCTTGGGCGGGGCTAAATTCAGGAATGCCTCAACGCAAAATAGTGTTGGGGGAAACTTGTTTTAGTGGAACATTTGCACGTCAGGAGATGAGCCTGGGCATTAAAATTACTACATCGCTGCAAAAGAAAAGCTTACGGCTACTAGCTTGTTTATGTTCGTACTATCAGCATCCCAGATGCTAATTTGCCATTTTCAGCATGTAAGTTGCTGTCTCAGAGGTTGTTGTTGTTTCCTGGGGACAGCAAATAGCAAATGCATATAGTGGATGCTGCAATGCCAACTGAAACAAGGGATCCAGTGGCAGGCTCATACACACAGAGTACATTCAGTGAGTCAGACTAGCCACATTCAGACAGAATCAGACGTTGTGGTGTTTAACTGCAGGGTTGTGTGTGTGTGTGTGTGTGTGTGTGTGTTGGGGGGGGCTTCATTTGTGCTGTGGAACAATCACAAAATAACGTTTTATTTATCTGAATCACTTGCTTCCAAACTATCACAGCTTTCTCTCCTCATTCAGTTTGTACTGTAATAGCCCATGGCTGCGTGCTCTCTCTCTCTCTCTCTCTCTCTCTCTCTCTCTCTCTGTATCTTTTACACAAACAAAGGGAGCTTCTCGTTGTTGTTATTTTGCGGCGTTATCTGCAGCCAGACCCAGACATTGGAGCTGGGTACACAAAATAAACCAAGCACGAACCCAACCGTAGAGTATCATCATGAACTTTGCCTGCATAGCACCCATTTTCAGTGATATTTCAGGATGACTGTAGAGAGAGTCTGATCGCCGGCAAGTGTACCTCCACCGCAGCATGACTTCGAATTGTTTTCCAAAAAGTTGACTCCGTTTTAACTTTCTCTTCTGCACACCACTGTTTTTTTTGTTTTTTTTTGTTGGTTTTTTTGTTTGTTTTTTGTTTTGTTTTTGTTTTTTTCAGCATCTCCTGCGGTCCCCACCGCCACAGCCCAAACGGACTGCCCCCATTCAAAATGAATGAGAAGACCGGTGTTTCTGCCAGAGCGCTTGATTCTCTGTGAATGTGGCCTTTGAGGGGCAGCAGTGAAAAAAAATGTTTTTAAAAAGGCACCAGCAGCATGTGGTGGGGCACCAGGGCGCCCAAAGTCAGGATGCATTTAAGTTGAAACAGCTCCAAACCCTGGTTTAGACTGAAATTGTTTTATGTGACTTAAAGTACAACTACTACACCTCAATAATAATAATAATAATAATAATAATAATAATAATAAGCACAGCGAACTATTAATTCTCTTAACCAGTCAGGAGAGAGAGAGAGAGAGAGAGAGAGAGAGAGAGCTGTCCAAATAGCGAGTTGGAGCCTCAAAGGGTATATCAAAATGTTTGAAATCCTATTTAATATACAATCTACGGTTGAAGTGAATTGCTAATTTGACAATAACAAGTCCAACAGTATAAGTTGATCAGCTGCTTATAACTATCAATTGTTTGTCAGTGCAGTCAAAGCTTAGCCTGTTATTCTGAAAATAAAAGCCCGCTGCTCTGAAAATACACACTATGGAGTTGTTCAGAGACTGCCTGCCAAACTCCATAAACAATATTGCTCAGTTTAACCAACATAAACATCTACTCCTTCTACATGATTGTAAATGATTTGTTACTACTCATAAACACAAACTTATTTGGCGAGCATTCGACATTAATTTGAACTCAAATTAACATGAAATGGGTAACAACAAGTTAGGGATTGATATGGAAATTTCACTGTTTTTTGCCAAAAAAGTATTTCAGTTAAGCATGTTTCCTTAATCTCTGATGACATATTGTCGTAATTTAATGATCTTTTTGCAGTAAATTTATAATTTATTGCCTTAATAATAGTTAAATCATGAAATTGAACAGTGTATTTAACTTGCA
>JAJHUR010026060.1:7171-50642 GCA_027495735.1 Lutjanus campechanus | reverse complement strand
TCTCAATATGAATTGTTTTCTTACAGTAAACTTTTGAACAACATACATACACAGGTGAATATAGCTGTGCTAGGCCATTATTGTCATCTCACCACCACATCTGTCTGGCTCTACTATTAACTATAAGCGTAAAATAAAGTACAAAGTGCAATATTTACCTCTGATACGTAGTGGAGTACAAGTATGAAGTAGCATAAAAAGGAAATACTCAAATTAAGTACAAGTATGCCAGAAATGTACTCAAGTACAATGCTTGAGTAATTGTGCTTAGTTACTTTGTCCCACTGTTGTTCTGGTCATGTTTATTGCATTTGTCACTGGTCAGATGTCACTGATCCTTAAAGAGTTTGGTAATATAGAATTAAATGATATACTTTATCTCATTAGGTGCAGACAATTAATACTTTTTGTATTTTAAATTAAGTTCAATTTGCACATGTTTAGAGACATGCATACTGGTTTCAAACAAATGTAATCATCAAGGAGATACACAGCTGTTATGTGAATGATGGTAATTTTCATTAAGACAATCATAGACCATGGGAATCAACCTAATGACAATTAATATACAAACATATTTTACAGATAGTGTTTAAAGAGATAAGACCTTCCCTCTGTGATTTGATTATCTTATAGGTTGAGTGGTTAACTTTTATTACTGTCAGTGGTGGAAAGTAATCAAGAACATTTAATCAAGTACTGTACTTAGGAACAATTTTGAGGTACTTGTACTTGAGTATTTCCATTTTATGCTACTTCTACTTCACTACAGAGAGAAATATTGTACTTTTAAAGCCACATGAATTTAACAGCTATAGTTAGTTACTTAACAAATGAAGATTTTACTTAAAAAACATATGATCAGTTGATAAAATATGATCCACTGTTAGAGACTAAACTACCAAAAGTTTAAGCCTAATATAATATTTTATGTTCATTGTTATGCTTATAAGTTTGCCCACCTATTGCATCCTTTGTTGTGCGCAATTTATTGATTGAGTGAGTGATTTAAATACAAAAAGAGTGACATTTCCACCCAGTGAAAGGATTTGGTCATGAATTGGGAACCACTGGGTTAAACTATGGTTTCACATGAGACCAGAGTGGTGTTGAGACTTGCTATGTATTGTAAGGTATGTACACTGCACATGGTAGTATATAGTTCTTTATTTGAAAATGTATTTTAAAATTGTAATCCTGCTAATAATCCCCATTTTCTCTATATGCATCTGTAATCTGATGACATTTTTTATCTGTAACTGTAATGGAATGCAGTTACATTTTTTGTATACATTCTACATTAGCCTACATTTACTCCCTAAACCCACTGATACTCTAGGTATATTGTGTTGCTAATATTTCTGTACCTCAGTAAAACTTTGAATCCAGCACTTTAGCTTTAATGTAGCATTTTTATACTGTGGTATTGCCATTTTACCTAAAATGATTAGAATACTTCTTCCACCATTGATTCCTGACTTGTCTATGAGCACTGTGTCCCTGCACTCAGAAGGCAGGGCCATGTCAAAGTCCACGTGCAGCTCTTTGAAGAGGCGGGGTCCTGCTCGCAGCTGCCCGCTGATCACATGCACAAAGCGTGGCGTGTTGTTTGGAACTGCTGCGCAACAAGCGGCGCGCGGGTGCCGGGTTGCCAGAGTGACGTTTGATGCCAGCTGTACACGACACCGTGTTTTTAAGCGCATTCTCTCCAAACTGCTGTCAATCTTTAACTTTTATCAGGCAGAGCCGACACACACACACACACACACACACACACACACACACAGGTTATTCTACTGCGAGTACAGGGAAGAGTCCTTTCATCAGCTCCAGCAGACTGCTCAGAAATGCAGTCCGCTCCTCCCACAGGAGAGATGATGATGATGATGATGATGATAATGGTGTAGGTGATGATGGTGGAAATAATGAAGAGCGCTCAGCATATCCTTGTTTAAATTCTTTATACATGAAAGCGGTTTTATAGTCAAAAGGAGCAGCCTACATAGTGCTAAATGCTGCAGACAGGAATGTGACCTAATATTGCCTTTAGACCTCCGCAGCTTTCCACTGTGAACTTGCAAATATAGACCCTGTTGTGTGTTATGATAATGTGCATGATAGTAGCCATGTTGCAGTGCAGATTGTTATTGAAGCAAAACAAAAAACAAAAGAGCTGCAGTTTCCATACAAATTATATTCATGATTTTCAATTTAATAGTTTGACAGATATCTCCATTCACCAATATTAACGGCAGATATGAGGCTGATTTGAGCCTATTGTAGGTATATTAGGTTTTCAGGTATGCATTGATATGAAAACTTTATTTATAGACCATATAATGCAGAAAACGGTGCTTGGGGTTATTTAGATTGAGCAAAATGGGGAACATTTACATGGATTAACTCAGTGGTTCCCAAACTGGGGGGTGGGCCCCCCTGGGGGGGGCACAGAGCCACTGCAAGGGGGGCGCGAAAGACCAGGGGGGAAAAAAGAGTGAAACAAAGCTGAATGAATATGATCTATGTAGGGGGAATAAACAAATGAGTTTGCTGTTTCTATCCAGCTGACCTGTATTTTGCTAAAATTTAACTTCTGAATTTTATTTTTTTTTATCAGTTCCATCCCCAATTATTGTTAAGAATTGATTGAAAATGCAGTACTGGAAAAAGTTTGGGAACCACTGGATTAACTGATGCTGATGTTTATTCAGTTTCAATTTATTTTATCTTTATTTTTTCTTTATTTAGTCTGTGTTTCATTATAGAATCGATTGCCAATGTATATGTTAAATTATTTAATTTGATTTTATTTGTATAGCTTCCAAATCATAGCAAAGTTATCTCAGGGCACTTTTCAAATAGAGCCAGTCCAGACAGTACTCTTGATAAATCCAGTTGTTCCCACCAAGAGCAAGCACTGAGGTGACCCTGGAGGAAAAACTTGCCGAAGAATATTTAACTCACATATTTATCAATAAAGGTATTTGTTTAAGAAAGCAGTCTTAAAGTCGTACTTTTGCATAGTCATATTGGTGCACACATAGAAAAGAGCTGAAAATTCCCAATATTGGCAGCCATATCTGTAAATGGTGATTTTTCCCCCCCTAAAATTGGTATCGGCATCAGTCTCAAAACTCCCACATCGGTTGGGCTCTACTAATACCATCGTTTCATGGTAAGATGGTGCAATTGCTTGTCATTGTGTATTTTAAGCCATTATGGCCAGTTTTCAGTTTCAAATTTAGCAGCAGCCTATTGTTCATATTATTATAATTTTCCCAACATGTGATACACGACTGTACATAGGTATATAAAAGTGCTGAGCAAGGTCAGGCGAAAATAATATCACCATTCCCATGCAAAACTGCGCAGGGGCCGATCAGCATGGATTACTCTCAGGCCTACATCTATTCTTCGGCTATTGACAACCTCTCCCTTTTCAGTGTGCATGACTGGAGCTCTCACTAGCGCTGCTAGTGGACAATCAGACCTACACACCCACCTCCAGACACACTCGCATTTCTCATTTCTTACTTCTAGTCTAAATTAGATAGCAAGACGCAGTGTCGGAGCTCACAGATCGCATAGAATTAGTTTGAAGTACCAGCGGTAGTTAAACAGTAAAGCTGAAATTCAACATGGAGTCCCCTCCAGATCCAGCGAGCGACCCGGGCAACAGCGCCTCGGAGCCGGCTACCCCGGTCAGGGAAACCCCGGTAAACCTGGAGACGCTCCGGAAAGCGGACCATCCAGCCCCGGTTCGAAGGCAGACCTGTTCGAGCACCAACAGAGGTAAGAGGACCGTGTTCGGCTTTTTACTGTGTGAGAAATAACGACCGATAGAGGGATTTTTAATCAAACTTCAAAATGAATTAAATCGCTTCCTCATAAATAACTGCACAGTGTCTAAATTCACCCACACGCAAGGACGTTCAGGGCTTTTTATTCAGAACCACCGCGGTTCGCTTGTAATTAGTAGCTCGGTGTGTGTTGCTGGTGTTCAGGCTCCACTGACAGCTCAAATCATAGGGGGGTGAGACGGTCACAGATGTCACATTTACTCTGACTGCAGGATAAATCAATTACAACTTCAAATTGACCAACAGGAGCGTCTCCCGGTGCCAAAACGGGCCAAATGTGTCCGCTCAGACGCATTATTACCAAAGTGTCAAAAGTGAACTTTTGGAGACTGTGGGCTAGTTTATCGATCACTCCCCATTCTCCTTTATGTAGGGACGTGTCCTCTCCACTATTCCTGCCACAGCACACAGCGCCGTCTGGCTGGCTTTTTCACATCTCCAGCTCCCAGATTTTCGGCTGTTCCTGTGTGCAAAAAGACGCCCCAGCAGCTGGAATTTGTTTAGCGTCAGCTCTCAAACACTGTTGCAAGCAATGAAGCCGCTTTGCACGCCTCATGTAGGCGACCAAACCTCCACATGATCAGACCGTAGAAACTAAACAGGCCTATATTATCAAGAAGCCCGTCAAAAGTCTGTCTGCGTTGCTGCTGCTGAGTTCATTTTACATGATTTATCCAGCACGTCCCGTCCATGTTGTACAGTACAGACAGTATTTAACCACACCCCCTCTCGGCTGTCTCCAGCACAGGCTAACCGGGCTCATCCAAGTTCAAAGAAATACTCATTTCTCTGCTCATTCTTGACAAGCAGAGTTTACATGACAGCGAGGCAAACATGGGCGCATACATAACAATTAATTCATCGCACGGTGGTTTTTATGTGCGCACTCCTCCTGTGCGCAAGGGTATATTTAGAGTGTGATATGGTGAATGTGGAATGTAAGCTGGTTATGTAACAGGTTTAGCCATAAACAGAGGCGCGCAACTGAGAGCAGAAATCACCATCGCAGATCTTTTCACTTTAAACAAGAGCTCACCCACTCCCCGTGATCACCACGGTGCTTTAATTATAAAGAATCACCGCACTTGAGCGGGTATTTATACACCACTGAAGGGAAAACTGTGTGACTTTGTGGGCTGGCACAGCCGGAGCACTTATGTAATAGCGGGGCAAACTAGACAGGTAGTTTCAGGGAGGCTTCGTGGATTGATTTCTTTTTTCGCAAGTCTGACTTTGAGACACTCCTAACCTGCTGACCCATATTCACCCCACCCTTTTATGCGCAGGATTAAAGTGCGTCTGGGAAAGAGAAAGACAGGAAAAAGAACGCCTTCAGTCTGTTATGTAATGCTGAATGGGTGAAAAAAAACACATGTTCAGTGGGACAACCTCTGCAGCTTTTGAAGGAGTTTCCCTTTGCTCTGAAACTTTACTTTATTTTGACCCCTTTTATATAAAAAAAAGAGTGATTGTTAGGGAGCCTTTGCAGCAAGAGGCTTGAGGAAAAGTTTTGAGAACTTTTTAAAAACTTATTGTAAGTCTACACTTGTTAAAAAAGGGATATTAAATCCCTAAATTGTTTTATTCTCTTATGTTTAACTGTGTAGTTAAAATCTCAGTATCTGTTAGCCCGTCACCTGGTGTATTGTGCCCGTTTTAAAAGATGATAACAACAGGACTTTATTTTTTGTCTCTGAGAATCATTAAGTTTCCATCTGTAGCTTTAAAGTACAGACAGTCACAGCAATGTATTATGGTCTGCCATCGAATTTGTGCTCTCTTATCAATGCTGGACTGTGTTTACGAGACATTTAAACTCTGTTGATACTATTTTAACACTGTCGAATACTCTCTGTAACTCACTAACAGCTGGTATGAAAAGTAGATGCTTGTACATGCACACCCATGCATGTCCCTAAAATGACCGTTGTACACAGGTACATGGGGCTGCAACCAATGATTATTTCTTATGCCGATTAATCTGTCGATTATTTTCTTCATTCATCGATTATTTCTTTGATCGACAGTTTGTCAGAAAACGGTGAAAATTGTCAGTCAGTGTTTTCCACTTTGTCCTCAAATGTCTTGTCCACAAACTGAAGATACTCAGTTTGCTGTCATAGAGGAGTGGAAGAAAACAGGAAATATTCACATTTAAAAAAGCTGGAATTTAGAGAATTTTGACTTTTTTTCAAACAAACATCTGCGGAACATCAATCTGTTGGGGTCTGCCATCGGATCTGTGCTCTCTTAAAAATGCTGGAGTGTGTTTGCAAGGCATTTTAACACTGCAACAGTCTGCCTATATTTGTATTCAAAGACACTTTACTGGGCTCACAGAGCAGATTATTTATAAATGTAATAAATATTCAGGATATTCTTCACGCAGGAGATCAGAAGAAAAGTTTGCTTTCACAAAGAAATGACGGCTTAATTGCTTTATTTAATTAAGCACTGATGTGAAAGCGCAAGTGTTTTATTAAGAAGTAACTGCAGCCGGTTTATTGCGTTGGCAAAGTTCAGTGCGAGATTACTTAAAGCATAAAACAATAAAAAAAAAAAAAACTCTCATGGTAGTGTTACAGACTTGTAAGACATTTTTTAGGATTACAGTTCTTTATAGGCCAGCCGCAGAAACCAACATCTGAGAGGCGGCAGAGGCAGACACTTGCTCAAGCAGAGTTTCCCCTCTTTACGGCAGCTGTATTAGACTTTCTGAGGATGCACATTTCTTATCCTGCATGCAGAGCATTTACTGTTTTAACCCTGAGTGCTAATACCTTTTAAGTAGAAAGGGCTTACTTCAGCAGAAGCTCTGCTGTAAGACTTGAGTGGGTCAGAGAACAGGCCTTGGAGGGCTGTGGATATCATTACTGGAAAGAAGAAAGGGTGTTATTTTCATATTGCAAGATCCCTCCGTTCGCAAATTTGGAAACAATCAATATTAATGGCTTGGTTATGTAAGGTCATGGTCTCTGCAGAGGGCTTGAAAACCTCACAATCGCGGAGGGAAGCTTTGACATGCGTTTGTTTGAGTGTTGAAAGTGTGTGTACAGGACTGTATGTATGCGTGCTGTGTAGTAGTAGACTTTACTCAACGACACTGCCCACTATGCCTGTCTTCTTGTGCTGCACAAATGTTGTTATTACCATTTACAGAGCTGATGAGTCATCTCAAAATTATTTTCCTTTGTTAAGGAGAAGGAGGTGGATTCCATTTGTTGCTTTTAACATTATGAAAGTTGTTAGCAGGTGACGTGTGATGTGGTGGAGAATATCACAGTGCGTTCTGCTTACTAGCTCGCCTCAGTGTCATATCTAGATTGAATCTCATTTGATCTTTTCATGCTAAATACCAGGTTTCAACCTATTATGTCACAACATTTTGTCACCATTCTCTTAAGATAAAAAAAAATAATGATAATAATTAGCCTTTTTTGTTTCATTTTGGGAAGCACTGCAACTAAAAAAAGAGAATTATTGGAACAACTTAAAAAAACTTCAGTTTCAGTTGATATCACAAATGGATTATGTTTTTTTTTTTTTTAAAGTTAACAAGTTAGATGAACACAGTTGCTTTAAGTCAGATATACTTAATAATGTGATTGCGTTCAAATGAATAGTTTTCATTTGTGCAACTTATATTTAAGGCAAATCAACTTATACGTTTCCAATTTTCCAACTGAATTATTTGCTTTACCCAAAAGATTTACCCAGATACTGCTCCTTAACAAGCTAGCAGTGTGGTTTCAAGATAGTTTTATTATAGTTTGTTGAATATAATTAATACAGTTGCTAACATTAGCCTGACTTAATGATAGCTTGTTTGGTTCCGTGAATTTACAAAAACCTAAACAACACAATTTAAACAATTCAGTTGGGTCATTTTATATCGGACATAAATGAAACCATTACATTACTTCAGCTCCTACTGAAGTTCACTTTTTTACAGTGTGACTCTGCAGTTTAGCAACTGATCCAAACTAAAAAGGCAGAGTATAAAAATATTCAGTCTTCCCTTAATAAATATGTAACCAGACTTTCGTCGAGCAGTTTTATTTTTGGGCAGCGAAATGAGAGCTCTCGGCTAGAGTGGCAACATTTATTTAGTTGTTGTCCGCAGAAGACGGATGAGGTGCAGGGATGCTTTCTTTTTAAAAAAAAAAAGTTTTTACACAAAATCTCTGAAAACCGGGAGTTGGCACGGGGCTCGAGTGGACAGCAACATTATTGAGGCTGTGGCATTCTCAAATTCAATGAATTAGGGCTCTGTGCCTGCTGGAGAGCATGAAGATACAGGTATAGGCTTATGGCTGAGCCTTCAGCTCGGACAGATTCAGGAGAGGAACTCCATTAGGTGTCTCTTTTTTTCTGGCTGGCTGCCTGTAACATAATATCGAGTTTCAGTCCTCCTGCGTTTTCAATTCTTACAGTGTGTGTGGGTGAGGAGGTGATAATATCATGAGCTCTTTTATTGGTGCCTGTCAGACAGTTGACATTGTTAAATGTTAACAATCAGCCTGTTTGAAGTCAAAGCTCAGTATTTGTTCTGTTCACGTTAATTCCTCCTCAGACCAACAGTAGGCCGTAAAACATCAGCCAGTTTAACTGAAAAAGATAAAGAATATTTCAGTGACGTTACACTCAGCTGTTGCATAGATGTGACATCTGCTCATGGTTTAGACTTTGGCACCGCTACCTCTGTTATGAGCTTCAAAGGTCAAATTACATTTGAGCGGTAGCATCTGACGTATCTAAGAAGTATTATGTGCCTGTGAATGGGAACATAATATCAGGATAAGAAGTTAAATCAGAACTGGCTGAGGTTTTGTCATATTAGGTGTGAGGCTCTTTCTTTCTCATTGTCAGTTCAAAATAAGATGTAACAAATAGTACAAAATAATGAATAATTGTTTTGTAAAGTGATACTTTTTAGGTCCCATTTAACAAAAAATCCCTCTTTTTTTCTCTTGTTTTTCTTACCTCATTGCCCTTGGTGGATTGTTTCGCTATCTTGTTGTCGTACGCCAAAAATATTTTGTTTATGCATTTTTGAAACCCGGTTCTTTTCCTTTAAAGTTTCAAAAGTTTTTTGCAGATGCATACATATATAAACATACATACATACGTACATATATAAAATATTAGCATTGTTTTGAGTATTACGGATCAGAAACTTTGTTTCCATTTCCTAGAGTGTCTTTGTTGTGATATAAATGTCTCAGATTTACTTTTAAACTCATTATATTCCAATATTTAAATGAAGTCCCTCCTGATTTTTAGCGCTGCTTTAACATCCTCCTTTGCAAGAAAATTACACTCACAAAGGCAGCTTATGAGACCTATTAAACTAAATAGATCTGGTGCTTTTTAAATAGCAGACAGTTGAATGTTTTGAGCTCTGATAGCGAGAGTGCGGAGCCGAGAGGCGACTCTGCCACCTTTTTGGTCAGGCGGTTAACCACTTTGGTTTAGTTTGGGGCATCTAAGGGGCCCCAGGAGGCTTGTAATATATATATATATATATATTTAAAATGTTCTTTGGCACATTTGATATTCTGGTGTATGATATGAAGGCCTTACAAGTCATGCAATAACCTGTGATGATGTAGAAGATTTTCTGTATTTGATACGACTGAAGCTGCATGAAACGACTGTGGATATTTATTACAGGAAACTGTTGCTTCTCCCCAGTCAGTGAAAATTTACACACAGTGACAGGACACTGTTAGCTGTTAACAGGCATACCACGGCCTGAGTTCAGCACTTGACTCATGAGCCTGTCTTTAAGTCTAAACATTTGGGCTGATAACTTCAAAGTTCACTTTGCTGAAATCTGTGTGCATTTATATCTGTTTCATAGATGCCCGTAATTTATATTCTGTGCCACAATATGATGCAAAAAAACCTCTTGTTCTTGTTATATGAATCCATGTGCTTTCAATCAATATAGGAACTTGAATTAAAGTTCAGTGTTGCACATGTTGTTTACATGTGTTGGAATATTCCAAAACAGCTGCTGAGGATACACGCTCAGGATACACGCTGTAGAGGCAGAACAAGATGGTGCAGCTTCATTTTTTTGGTAACCTGTACGTTCGTTTTTAGATTTATCAGGTGTATTGCAGGACACTATGCAAGCCCTAATAGGCCCATATATTAATTAAAAAAGTTTGGAAATGTCAGACTTACCCTAGACCAAATCTGAAGTTTTATTCTTGTGGGACAATTTATTTTGGAGTTTGAATCACCAGTGGCTTAACTGGGGCTGGCGAGGAAGTTTCGACTGGTGACAGACACCAGATTTGATGTGAAATCTCCTGTGGTGAATGATAGCTCAGATCTATGGCCCATTTACAGAAGTTTGTATCTTAGATAGAAAAGTCTGAATAGTAATGACCGGAAATACTCCAGATGCATTATTGGAGGGCGTTAAAGGCGTCTAAATTTAATGCGGTACACTGTGACCTAAGTACTGGTGGCGCTTGGCTCCGTGCTGCTCTGCGCCTCTCTGATATGAAAAGGGGCCCCTTAGAAGAGGCCTGGAGGGAAAGAGGTGGTGAGAGGGGTCTGAAGGATCACTCAGAGGAATTCTTATGTCACATCTAGGGCCAAGCCTTTCACATCTCTACCAGTGTGGAGGGTGTAAAGCTCTCGAGCAGGTAGGTAAGCCCCTCGCACTGAAAATCCCTGCAGTAACTCTGACCAGCTGTATCTCTGAAACCATCATTCCTGTGCTTTTGAACAAAAATCACACTGGACACATACATTCATGCTGCTTCATGGCATGTGTGTCAAGTCATGTGAGCCTTAAGTAAAGAGTCTGCACTCTCAGAGAAAAAAAAAAAAAAAAAAAAATATATATATATATATATATGTTTCACCACAGAGGCTTCAGTGCTTCATGCAGGCTGCAGAGCTCTGACATGTGTTGAGCACTTGAGAGAAAAATCAGGATGATCTCCCGGCAATGGACGTTATCCCAGATGTTCTGTGCATGAGCGCGCTTTAAAACAGGAAGAGGTAACGTTGTAAAATCTTAAAGTCTGTTATTCAAACGGCACACCTCAAGAGCCTCTTAACCGTTATTTATCTTGCGTTCTATAGGCTAAACGGTCCTCGCGGCAGCTCGGGCTTAAGGACTCTGTTGAGTTGAGTCAGCCTGAGAAGAAAATGGAAATATGTGTTGCATTTTGTTGCCATCTGAAGAACAGTAGCAAGGCAAATGAGCAATCCATGTGCTTTCTCCTTTGTTTCAGAGTAATAATGACAGTGTCTGTGCTTATGTTTTCTGAGGATGTCTTAAATATAACTAGAAAAGACTAGAGAAGGAAGTCTCAGAATTGTTTTTTTTTAAAACTTTGTGTTAGTCTCTGCATCATTATTTCACCACATGTCAAGTTATTGTTTTTCATTTACACAAACCCATCTTCACATTTTAGAAATATTAGAAATAATACAGTTGCTGGAGCAGAACATTTTTCCTAGTGCCTATACTTTGATTTTCCTTCGGTTCCATCACACGGGGCATGTCATAAAGTCAGGAAATGTCATGAAGAGGTAAAATAAAATGTCGATCAGTTTTTCCCAAAACCCAAGGTGACATCCTCACATGTCTTGTTTTGTTCAAAACCCCAAACATGTTCAGTTTACTGTCAGAGAGGACCCGAAGAAACCAGAAAATATTCACATCCGAGGAAACGGAAAACAGAGAATTTGGACTTTTTTTTCTGACAGAATCCAATCCAATCCAATCCAACTTTATTTGTAGAGCACTTTAAAACAACCACAGTGGACCAAAGTGCTTTACAGAAGAATAAAATGACTCAAATGACTCAAAACATTTAATTAATCTTCATAACAGTGGGTGATTAATTTAATAGTTGACAACTAATATCAATCGTTGCAGCTCTAGTTTCAACCACGAATCATTTTTCTTGATTTTTGTCAGTCATTCAAAATCAAAACTGTCTTCCAGCTCACAGTGAACATAATTGCGTTTGTTGCTTTCTTCTGTGAGGTTTTACAGCAGCTTGAAAATAGGAATACTGAATACAAAATGTGGTTTAATTGAACTCAAATTTACATTTTTGTGAGCTTATTATGGTAGTTTTAGGAACTATGTACTTTTATTACAGTATGTACCAATGTCTGCACTTATGTATTCTTCATCTGTATTAAATTTAACTAGAATAGTCTAGATAAAGAGGTGTCAGAAATGTTTTTTAAAACTTTTTGTAAGTCTCTGCATGATTATTTCACCACATGTCAAGTTATTTTTTCTCATTTGCACAAATCCACCTAAAAAATTTCAGAATATAAATAAGATAGTTGCAGGAGCAGAACATTTTTCCTCAATCCTCTACTTCGATTTTCCTTCGCTTAGATCACACGGGGCGCGTTAATATTACCGAGGAAGGCAAAGCACATCACATCTTCCGCTGTAATTTTCGTTACATCAGTACCGTCGGAGTATTACTCCACAAAGTTTATTTGTCACCTGAAATAAACAAAAAACTTTTGGAGACAAGGGAGATAAAACAACTTGAAAATCAGTGTCATTTCTGTTGGCTTGATTATTTATATTGGAGTAACAAGCGCGACTTAATCTCATAAATAAAAAAGGGAGAGATACAGATCCGTCCCCTCCAGGTACAGCCGCCACTTAATCGAATTAGCTCCACTCTCAGGCTTGACGGGCTCTTCAAACACCCCTGGTGACTTCTGAGTGCCGATTACAATCAGCTACTATTTTCAGCCTTTGATTAAAATCTGGTGAGGTTGGACAGAATTTTTTTGAGCGCAGAACCAACTAATTATTAAACATCGCAGCCCCATCTTTTCTTTTTTTTTTGCCAGTTACAGAGGGGCCAATGGGCTGGAGTAGTTAAACAATACCCATAAGTATTAATCATGTTGAATCTCTCTGTGTGAAACTATTAGCTTGTTCTTATTGAAACATCCCACACTCGTCTGTGTGTTGTCCAAACAGATATTTTTACCGACCTTTGTGTCATTATAAACAAATCTGCGTGGAGGATTTTGGCTCGAATATTTGTAGCATCAAAGGAGCCGTTTGTGTTTGTTTCATAGTGTAACATTTTGTCTGATTCTGATGAATCTTAACACTATAATCTTTGTTAGATAATACAGATTTCCTCATCTGGCAGACAACAATAATGAACACAACTCTTTACTCATAAAATAATAGAAGATGATCACAATTGTTCATGCCTCACACAGTATGTCATAGAATAATTGTAATGTGCCTGTCAAAGACAATTCTGCTCTTTTGTTACTTTCAAAAGGCAGCTTTTGAATATGAATAAGTCACTAATGAATATTTGGTCCTTGCGTGTCTGTGGATTGATTGCTTTAGGAGGCGTACGAAGACAGAGTGTGGCACGATGGGGCTCAATCAATGCAGCAATGCTGCTGCTGCGCTGCATTCTGACAGTGATTGAAAGACAAAGTCACTCTTCAGCATGTATGATACACGAATCCTGACAAATATCATCTGATCAATCAATATTTGCAGCTTTATTTTACTAATGCAGTACTTAAGAGGCAATAATTAACGCCATGCTGGGTTGTTAAAAGCCTATTTTTATGTGACAGACAGAAATAGACATACAGAAATAGGAAGATGAAGGCCTTTGGTCGATGTTGATAGTGGCATGTCGTGCAGACGTTCCCTATATGCTGCAATATGAACTCATGAAGAACTTTCCACAGAACAATTCCTGTTGCTTTCAAGTTATGTTAATGAGCAAAACTGAAGTTACTTTTTACTTTCAACACTTTTTTTTGTTGAATGTTCTGAGCCATTATGAGTGATGAAAAAGTATTTGGGTTATAGCGAGGTTAAAGGAGCAATATGTAAGAATTGCGTGTCCAAAAATAAGTACTGCATAGTGAGTTTGAGCCATAGATGGTCCCATTTTACATACAGTCTGTGGTGTATAGTGAGTTGTTTCTCCATTCTCCCTCCTCCTCAGACTCGAGGAGTCCTGCACTTTAAGTTTATCAGCTGCTTATAACTTTTGTCTGTTCATGTAAAGCTGCACCGGTTATCCTGAAAAGAAAAGCCCACTGCTTCAAAAACGAAAACTCTGGAGTTTCAGATTCCATTAACACATTGCTCAATTTAACTGTTATGAATATTTACTCCTTCCAAAAAATTATTAATCATTTGTTACGACATGACACTTACTCATTTTATGAACATATGGCATTAATTTGACCTTTAATTAACTTGAAATGGTCAAACAATAACTTAACTAAAATTATGAGCTGGAATAGAAATCTCAAAGGAGGGCACCACAGCTGTAGCGCTGTTGTCAGAAAAGCTGGTATTTCAACTTAGCAGGTTTCCTTTATCTCTGATGACATATCATTTTATGATTTGTTACAGTAAATGTATTACAGATTTCCCCTTTAAGGACGTAACTTAGAGAAAGTGGCAGGTAAATAAAAGTCTAAATTCAACACATTTTAATGCCTTTCCTCTTTGAATTACTGTTGATGCAAAACCTTCATCACCTTATTCTCTCTTTTCTAAACAATTTTTAATTCAGCCTTTGTTGGTGTTGTACGTGTGCGTGTGAGTAATTGAAATATAGTATGAAATAGTTTAACTGAGGGAATATTCATTCGATGTCATCTTGTGTTAAACAAGTGTGGCTTGTGATGCTCATTAATTTCTGCTTGCTCCACTTGCAGTGTTTGGGCTCTCTTTGCTGGCTCGGTGCCACAGCGTCTTCTGAAAGAGCCACTTCATCTCTGTCAGGGGCAGGTGGAAATTTGCTGCACACTTCTAATTGGACAAAGTGCCTTTCAAACTCGGAGCCATCATACACAGATCAGATTATCATACAGACCAGGTGTCAACAGAGGTTTTTCACCTCCCCCTGCCCCTCCTGCTCTCTTTGCCATCTTTTGGTTGACTTTCAGATTTTCCCTGTGATGTGTTGCTTTTTAAACTCCCTGCTGCCTCGTGTCTCGAGGCATAATAAGACTTGATTTACAGATTAATTACAAGAAAGTGCACTTGTTACTTTGATTTTGGATTTTATTGTATACTGTGGAGCAGTGGGTCTCTGACTCTTTTCAATAATATACCCCTTTTAAAATATTTTTTCAGCTAAGTATTCCCTGACCAGCACAAAACGTTTCACTCACAGTGAACATAATTCAAGGCTCAACAGCAAGGATTGCCTGCTCGCCTGTGGCAAGTAAAATGTCTTGTCCGACTAGTAAATCTAGCAACTCAGGTAGGACAAGTGGTAAACGAGAAGTAAACAATTACAATATTTTGATAATCAATCAATTGTTAAAGTAATTTTTGATGCAAAAATGGCAGAAATGCTGTTTTTAGCTTCTTAAAATGGAAATGTCCTGCTTTCCTCTATTTATTATCATATCAAACTGAATATCTTTAGTTTTTTGACTGACAAAACAAGACATCTGAAAACATCATCTTGGACTTTGAAAAACTGGGATTTCATTTCAGTAAAGCGATGTAATTTTCTGAACTTCTTATTATTTGTCTTTACCCACTAAGTACCTTACCCACAAAAATAATGAGATATGAGAAATAAGGAAATGCAGGCTAAGGGCAGGATATCTGCAGATACACACAAGTCAAGTCAAATTTTATTTGTATAATCTAATATCACAAATCACAGTTTACCTCAGGGGGCTTCTGCACAATCTGCACAATTAATCGAAATTTTATCAAAATTGCAATATGGCTTTCGGCAACAACTCAAATTGCAGGAGGTGCAATATGTGTGTCAAAAAACTTTTAAATTAATGAATGTTGTAAGGCAGAGACGCCCTGTCCTACAAATCAGATTCTGCAGACTAAAATCTTCATTTGGTACAGATTCCTGCAAAAACCATAGCCATAACCATAATCATTTTAACAGGTTTTTCAATCAAAATTATAATAGTAATGATTAGAAAGTAGGCCTAATGATATTAGAAATTATCATTACTCCTAACAAATCGCATTGCAACTTCAAAACCATTCAGCCCTACTGTAGACCCTCGAACAAAACAAAAAAACAACACAGACACCACCAGACACCTCTAGTGGGTCATAAGTGATGACTGAGATTATATTTGCTTGAGTCTATATGTTGTATTTAAAGAAAATGTTGCATATTATATGTTTAACAGATGGTGCTAAGTGTGCCTCCCTAAGATCCTCAGACAAGTCCTTTCTAAGTTTAAAGCCACAGCTTGGTCATCTTTTGTCTCAAGTACAGAAACATTTGCAAGAGCCAGGAGGAGAATCCGAGGCTGCAGGCTAGCTCATGGGGGGCTTTAAGGTCTGCAGTATAGCTCGGGGCCAGACCTCACTGTGCTTGTAAAAGTAATCGGTGAAATCTTCGGATCAATTCTTCACAAAACAGGTATAACCCAACGAAGAGAGCAGAACTCGAGCGGTGTTATTCTGTCTGTTTGAATCAGTTAAAGGCATAACTGTTGAATTTTGAATGAACCAGGGAAGTGAAACAGACTTGTGATCAATGAGAGAATAAAGTTGGGGTATGCGAGAAGAGAAAAGAATTTTTCCATTTATATTTTTACAGATTAATTATAGCAAGAACTCCATCCTTTATGTACGGGTTCCAGCGAAGAGAACTGCAATTGGCGAGGCTTTTGTCAGAATGTTCCAGTACAGTATGTAAACCATGATATATATATATAGGAGTGTTTATGCCGTTTGAGTCACTGGCCTTGAAGGGCGCAGTACATCTGTGTATCATCTGTGTATCAGTGCAGCAGTGGCAGGAAATATTTAGTTTTCTGTTGATATGAGAAGTGTGAGCCTGTAAATAGAAAATAAGATGGGGCATAAAATTGAACCTTGAAGAGCAGCTCAGGTAATGTGTGTTGAAAGATGAGAAATAAGTACGTAAGAGGTTCAGTACAAGCTGAACAGATTACACTAAGTGTTGTTTTTTCTTACATGACCCAGTATTTTAGTCGGTCAATTTCAGCTGCGTTCAGTGTAAGAGCCTGAAATAAGATCTAAAAGGATGAACATGGAACAAATCGGATTTTTTATTTGACTTATAACAACTTAGAAACCTGGACTGTTGCTTCTCTGGCTCCAGGTAGCAATGGAGTGTTGCACTGTAAAAACTAATACTGTAAAAACAAAACAAAACCAAAAAAAAAATCAAGGCAACTTACTTTTTGTTTTTTAGTTTTGAACCAAACTCAAACTCTTCAGTTTTTACCAACTACTACAACTTTTGTTGTCAGTAAAATCAATGAATTTTAATATTTTCAATCAAAACCATTTAATTTTCAGCAGTTTTTAAAATACATTTTTCTGAAACTCAAAGATTACCTAAACAAAAGATTATATGCTGGCAAAACATGTTTTAGTTTATTTAGAATTTAAAGGGACAGTTCACTCAAAATCCAGAATATATATTTTTCCCTTGACCTGTAGTGTTATGTATTCTTCCAGATTTTCTGTTGTGAGTTGCAGATTTTTGAAGATATCAGCGGCAGATGTCTTCCTTCTCTCCAATATAATGGGACTAGATGGTGTTTGGTTTGTGGTGTTCAAAACCAGAAAACATAAGATAATCCACAAACCTTGTTGTGACAAGTTTCATGCCGAGATTATTTTCTTTCTAGCAGAAAGAAAGTAGCTCCAGTAGATTCTACTGCTGAAAGCAAGTAGTTCCTGTATCGTGTTTTCACAACAAGGTGTGTGGATTATCTTGATTTCTGAAAAGAGACATAAGTTTTTTTGGGGGGGGTCTTTGAGCACAATAGACCGAGTGCCATTTAGACTCATTATATTGAAGAGAAGGCAGATGACTCTACAGCCGATATCTCCAAAAGTCTGTAACATGCACCGAAAAATCTTGAAGAATAAGTAGCACTACAGGTCAGGGGAAAAAATATGTAGTTTTTATTTGAAATTTATTTATGAACTATTCCTTTAAGAGTTTATTGATTCAAAACTCAAAGATCCAGAGAAGGTATTTTCCTCGAAATTATGAGTTTTCTCAACTTTTATTTTACTGTGTGATGTGAAAGGAAAACTTTAGGAGTTTGTGGAAGAATGAAGTGGTAGAAGAGCAGTATCTCATTTTATCACAGTGTTCTTTCATTGTAGAAAGGATAAACCAGTTGCATATCGTGATAAATACATTTTCATCACTCCTTTCACACATCAGGCAAACATGGCAAAATTTTGGCATACTCGATTGCTTATCTTGTCTGCACGTCGTCAGCGCAGATGTATTACCCTGCGCTGATTTGATTCTGGGCAAAGGAAAGTGGACAGGAGAGATTGATGGTGGTGTCCCCAGTCAGACAGATAACACCTGATTCTGCCTGCAGGGGGTTGGTCTAGCACACTCCTCCCCTGCACCTCAGATGGCGTCGAAGGCTGTGCCGAGGAGGTGAACCGTTCCTTCACTCAATGCAAATTCAGGGCCACATTCAGAGATGATCCCAGGACGATTGAGCCAATGTGGCCCCGAGCACTCTGCACCACATGATCCATGCATCAGCCACACCTGGGAGAAACCCACACAGGCATGGGGGTCATTTGTTTAACACAGGTGCATCATGTATCTCAACACACACACGCGTATGCACACGCTCGAACAGACACACACGCCTGAATGCACACGTACACACAGATAGAGTTATTGTTAATGAAATGCTGTCTGGGCACGTAGTTTTATATCAGAAAAGAGTCTGTGGTGCTGCACCTTTTGTTATGACCTGTTGTTTCTGTCACTTTTTTACTTGTTCAATTTTTGAGGTCTTGATAAAACATCACAAGGGAATCTACTGTAATGAAATAGTACTTTAAGATAGACCTTTATTAATCACAAAGGAAATTACTGTGCCAGAGATTGTTCCAAAATTACAATAACATAAGAATAACAGGAAGAGAGTATTGAAAAAAGTGAACTAACTAAAATAAACTAAAAAAAAAAAAGAAAAAGTAATATTGGCAGTGATACTGAAAGTAATACAAAGTTATATTGCACCAGGTAATTAATGTAAAATTGCACAAAATTAGGTACCTTCAAATGAGATATGCAAGATCATTGCATTTTTTGAGTAATTACTAATGCACTGCATCAGTATTTGATATGGGCAGATATTTTAGAATTTCATAAGTAGTAAATATTAGAGCTGCAAGGATTAGCCGATTGACAGAAAAAAATGAAAAAAACAGAACAAAACAACAACTATTTTGAAAGTCAATTGATCATGCAATGGCAAGAAATGCTGTTTTTGGAGATTTCCTACTTTTCTACGTTTTATTTCATTTTAAACTAAATATCTGAGGGTTTTGCTTTGACAAAACAAGACATATAATGATACCTTGGAGTTTGAGAAACTAGGCAAATGATTGATTAATCTAGAAAATAACTGTCACATGAATAGATCATGAAAATAATCGTAGTTGTTGCTGTAGTACATGTCATACTGGATTCATATTTTGAAGAAGGTCAAAGCAGGAATTTGGAAGATATGACAGTTGCTGTTTGAAAATGCACCAGAAAGATATTTTATTGTTGAGTCTCACTCCCAGGACATCAACTGCAGACTATTTTATCGATTGGTAAAGTGTCCCGAGTGCAGCAAAATAATGAGAAAAAATGTTTTTAAAAAATGCATGCAAAGGATAGATACAGACATGACCACACACTTCTAGAGAGTCATGAATCATGATTTACAGAGATAATTTTTATATGAATCTACACATTGTTGTTTTTCAAATCTGCAATAATTCGATAATGAATTAATACAGCAGTTTATCAAGCAAAATACCAAACATTCTGTGGTTTCTACCTTTCAAATATAAGGAGTTATTATTTTTGTCTTTTTTTTAAATCACTGAAAATGTATACATTTGGGTTTTGGACTGTTGGTCAAACAAAAGACGCAATTTAAAAACATCACCTTAGATCTAGGAGAATTTTATTTATTTTCCCACTATTTATAGACTAAATGATTAATTGATTATGAACAAAAGATCAATAAATAATGAAAACAATCACGAGTTGCAGCTTGAATGCAATCTGAAGTGTAGAATAAAAAGAACGCTCTTCATATTGGATTCATGCTGGGCTGTTCGCTGCTCTGACGGCGCCATATGGATACTGAGGGCATTTTAGAAAATACTCTGCTCTTTGCGCTTTAAAAGCTCTTTTGATGCTATTACATCATTTGTTATGATTTACCAACCATCAGTAACATCTGAGTGTCTTATGATCCCCATGAATCAAAGTACATTGCTACATCCTCAAACACACATACAGCGTAGCAAAAAACAAATTTTCTGTTTTTTTAATTCAATAACAAGGTGTGCAGCACAGGTTCTCAGTGTGTGAAGCAGATGGTGAAAGGCTAGTGTATAATAGATCTCAATATTAACTGTAGCACATGCTGGGAGTGTTGGTGGATGGCACACAGCAGAGTAAAAGAGAAGCGATGACCTTCTGTCCCATCATTTACCCCCTCGTGCCCCCCATACTGCTCTCAAATTACTTTGTTTTAGCCAATTAAAGCAGCCGGCTGAGCATCAAGCAGGCTGCCATTTTTCGCTCACCTGGACCCATGTGACATTATCGCTCTGTCATCGGGAGAGATGGCCGTAAGTGGGAATCTCCGGCATGGCACCGTGCCACCTTAGACCCCACTGTGCTCACTGAGATTAATGCAATGATTCTCCCTCCAACTTGCGAGAATCTCAGTCAGCGCTCTCACCTGTTCCCGGTGATAGCGCTGCACACAGCTCCTCGCCGCGTGAACCAACGAGCAAATGATTTCGGCGGTTACAGCACACTCCAAAGCAGACCACAGATATACATCTACCGTGATGTTTCCTGTATTACCTCTGCTACAAAAAAGAGATCACTTTCTAAATGTGCAAGGAATCTATTGTCCTTAAGTTGCCTTGTCGCTGATCAAGATACCATATGCTGAGAAATGGTTCCCTGTCCAAATCCTTTAATGGCTCAATAATAGAAAGAAAGGCGGCAGACACAACAATACCGTGGCATGGGATGAGTGAAGGACCGGAGTGTGTGGTGTTTAACAGCCATACGAGCACAGATTATGTGCTTGAAGGGGCTGAATTGAGTGCCAGCAGTGACAGTTGGGCTGGGAATTGAGTGTGCCTGGGACGTGCGGCTTGACTCCGCTCGGAAACACCACTGGGTCCAGGGCTCATCTCTGTAGTCCTCCGCCTCCCTCCTCCCGTAAGAGGCATTGTGGCCTGCCGTTTGCTCCGCTCCACCAGGGGAATGGACGGGCCCCTGCTCCCGCTTGATGAGCACTCACTAATGGCTGCTTCTTTGAAAGCTGACGGGCCCGTTTGAGGAGTGTCTTTTACTTCCCTCCAGCTTGCCTTGGCTGGGCATTCGTCAGGCTGCCTGGCTTTGCTGTCCTGCCCACATGATGGTGCGCCAAGGGGCTGAAACGTCTGTCATTTGTTTTACTTTCAAATAAAAGTTGATGATTTACCAATAAAAAGTAAAAATAGTCTTTTGATGATGTCTGGCGGCATATGGAGAAAGTGTTGCAATAGCGACATTTTCAGCACTTTGTCAGAAATAACAAAAGGGAAAAGAGATTTCTCTTTTAACTTTTTTTGTACCTCCTCTGATAGTATATGGTGTGACCATAGTTTTGAGTAAAGTGAACAAGAGAATATAGAAAGTGTGATAGATGATGTTGAGGACAAGGCTGCATAATATTAAAGGGATAGTTTGGATTTTTTAAAGTGTGGTTTTATTAGCTACATATCCATAGTCAGTGTATTAGCTACAGTCGATGGCGGTCGGCACTCCCCCAGTTTGCTGAAGCAGCAGGAGATCCAGTGTAGGAAATGAAGCAAAGTACTGCAGGGTTTCCCTCAGAAAAGTTGTTGGGCCAGGTGACAACTATCTTTTGATGGGGCCAAGTGTCTTTTGTGACCGGGGCCTGGTGTGGGCCAATGACAGTAGGACATTAAGGTACAGCCCCATAGTTTCTGCGATATCATAATCACAGCGGGAATCACGTAATTGAGAATTTAAAAAAATATGACACAGATTTCACAAGGCCCTACATTAGTGCTAAAAGCTGACTGGAGATTTGAAAATATTACTACATAACGTGTTGCAACAAAAACAGTAATTTCACCTTGCAGTACGCGAGAGTTGCTGCCACAGCTGCCTCAATCTGTTAGTTGGTGTTATTACGTGACTTTGGTGAATCCGAATCCGGGAATGAGCGATATTTGGCTTATATAATGACAGATTCATGTCAAAAAGGCTGCCTGATGGTGAAGTAAAGAGGTGAAAAATTCTAAATATTGCATACACACGTACTGCTATTGATTTTTTTTCCCTTTTTGATAGAAATACACTTTGCTGCTGACCCTTTTACAGCATATACTGATGGTAATACACTGACGATGGATAAGTACACATACAACCCCACTTAAAAAAAACCAAAAACTATCCCTTTAATGTCCACCATTAACATCTGACTCTGTATCAGTTTGTGTAATGGCTTGCCATAAGGCACCATGGTGTCATGAAAGGAAACAGAAACAATTAAATCCCCCTCGTTCATGTTTTATTTAAGAAAAGGTATTTTTACTGTTCGGCTGCACAAGAAGGACTCCAGCAGCAGACTTAAGGAGATATATTCTTAACACAGCTTAGAACTGGGAGGTCTGTAATAACAAAATAAGCAGCTGTGTTTGAAATTGGGCCCCTTGACAGTTTGCATACTTTTCACAGGCTGTTAGTCCTCTGTAGTTCAGAAATATACACAAACCGCGCAAGAAGACAGGAGCATCTACCGTAAGAAGAGAGGAAACCAACTGCAGTGTTAAAAGTGAAGAGTAGGCTGGTATTTTTATGAAGACATCTAGATGTTAGCAGGATGTGATGTCTTAAAACGTGGATCAGTGAAGCTGCCAGTTGTCTGGTTGCTTATACTGGTATCCTTGACCACTGCCCTGTCTTTTCACCCCAGAGGGAGCCGTTGGTCCTGTTGCCCTCCTCCTCACTGGTGTACCAGCTTCTGGAGACTCCATTAGGAAGTTGGAGTCGTCCTTGGAAATCTCCTCTCTGTAACTTCTCCTGTCTTCACTCTCTCTCTCCCATTCCGTTTCACGTGCACTCCTTTTTTTTTTTTTTTCCTCCCCCACTTGAAACTAGGGTGAAGGTCAGAAATGGCGAATTTGATATAAGAGCTGACGTGCTTCCGTGGAGCACCTTGTCAACTCAAAACAATAGGTTTGCCGGAGCTGTTATGCCGAATAAAGAATGTTCGCATATTCCCAGAGAAATGTCCTCGGCCAGACATTCCCAAAAGAGATGAGAACATTTGTCTGCATACATTTGTACAGGTGCTACTGGCCCAGTAGAAAATGGAGGTTGAAGTGAAATGAATTCATGTGAACATGTGAGCAAATAAGGTATTTCACCTGGGAGATTGGAAAAGTCATCCAATTTGCATGTGGGAACCTTTATCCTTGTGATATTTGATTTGGTCATTAATTGCTCAAATGGTCCATCATATTCAGCTTTGTGTTGATGTAAATTTAAGCTCCTGTTCAGAACCCAACATATAATAATGTTGCAGCTTTATTGGGCTGCACATAATGCCTGTGAAGAAGTAACAGATGTTAGCAGTTGCATAATGGCAAAGAAAAAAAAAAGCAGCCGGCTGTGGTGTTGTACAGCGGTGTGATCAAATAGTTTAATTTGATCTGACCTCTTTGTCTCAGTGGTATCTCTGAGCTGCCTCTTGGTAGGAGCTTACAAAACAGAGTGTCGTCAAACAGGTCAGGATGAATGAAGACAGTCAGGTCCAAATGCACACCTTTTACAAGACTGTGTATTTTTATATTAAAGGACAAATATATAAGACCCCAGCATTCAGAAATGAGTACTGCAGTCTAAATAGTGAAGTAGGGCCTTAAATGATATATTAAATCAGTTGAATCCCTATTTAATACATGATATGTGGTTGAAGTGACTTTTGGAGTTCAGTGACTGACTGTCTCACTACCTGCCAGACCCGGTTAACATGTTACTCAATTTAACTGTTATGAACATCTAGTCCTTCTAGAACTTTATTGATGATTTCTTATGACTCCTAAATAGACACTAACTCATTCGGTAAACATTTGGCATCCCCATCGGGTAGGACTCACCATTGCTTGTTGCTTGTGTCAAATTACAATGTTGCACCTGCAGTGTTCTGCATCCTACCAGAGCTTTCTCGGGTCTTGAGGAGGAGGGGGCAGGGGGAAACAAGCCAATTCAACCATAGTTTGTATATTAAATAGGATTTCAACCTATTTAATATACCGTCTATGGCTTTAAGTCACTATTTGGACTGTAGTACTCATTTTTGAATGCACAATTGTGAGATATTGCTCTTTAAACACGTATAAACATGAAATGGGCAAACAAAAACATTGTCATTGTGGACAAAAATGGAAATCTCAAAGGATATCATGGTCATTTTATGATTTAGTATAGTAAATATATATTTCCCCTTTAATTAAATGCTCCAACTAATGAGGGCATGACAGTAAATCAAGTAACATTTTTCATGGCAACAGCCATTTATTTGATTTCTGAACAGGTATCTTGTGTAGTAATACCCAGTGAAAAGAGACCCTGATTAGGAAAAACCATGAGTCGAAAATGGATTGATGGGTGTTAATGTAACCGCTTTATTCATTTCCATTGTCACAGATCTCTCACCAAGCAGTTGTCACAGGCAGTTTCATCTCAAATTAAATTCATTTGGATATGACATTTTAATTGGAACACTATTCCCATTAATTGAACAAATTAGAGAGGGTCTGCTGGGGGAAAGGTAATCTCTGGGAGAGATGATTTGGAATTTCACAATTTAGAATTAAAAATCAGCTGCTCGGCTTTGTTTGTGTGGCAGAGCCAGTTTTGCGGGAGTGCACACAGGCAGCGCCAGCGCTCGAGGTCTCGGCGGCACTCAGGGGCTCACGTTGTCTTCATTAAAAGCGATTAAGGAATAGGTCAATTTAGTCTGCTTGGCTGGTTGAAGCCGTGCATTTCCTCCTATGAAATGTCTTTGTCTTCGTCTGCCCGGGCTCTGTGGGCTCGGGCAGCCACTCGAGCAGCAAATATGATCCGTCACTATTTTATGCATGTTTACATGTCTGATTGAACGTCTCAGCAGTGAGTCATGGCAGTATAGTTTTAAACATTGTCATTTTGTTTTTGTCGCTGTGTGGATGTGGTGTGTGCGTACACATGTGTTTGGGTTTTCATGCTTCTGTGCTCCGTTTCAGCATGCATGCCGTCTGGCTGCTGATGAGTTGCTGTCTGATTAGCAATGAAAAGCGCTGTTCACCCCGCAGCTTGAACTACTGTGAGCAATTAATTACGCTAATAAAAATCACCTTAAAATTTGTGTGGTTGATTTCATAAACATATGTGGATACAGAAATGTTCTCCAAACCAAACATGGGGTTTTTGTGATGGTTCAGGCTCAATGGATGCTGTTTCTGTGTGTAAATAGTGAGGGGTTTTTAACCCCTATTGTTCATAAAAACATTCAGGATTCACTGCTCAGAAAAGTTCAGGTGTTTTGTGTGTGTAAGTTACAGTTGCACATTAATGGCATAATAGGCTTCATTTTCCTTTAACAAAACAATGTATACACTTAAAGAACATGATTTTCCTTATTTTCTCAGTATTTTGCTGTGATCAGGATGCTTTCCCAACCCAAAACATCGGTATTTGAGGTCGTGGGAATGAGAATCAACAATTATCTGTCTTTCTGGTGCATTTACAAACAACAACTGACAAATCCTACTTAGGATACATTTAATGTCTGCTAAGAATACATGTGATATTCCAGTGTGTTGGGATTGTCCTCCAGAAAGACAATTAGTGTAACATTGCCTAAATATAAAATGACATTTTTTCCTTTCAGGGTGGCCACCTGTCAGTTTAGGTAGACTGGAGATTTGGCCAGGAGAGAGAACGTGGTGCCAGGAGGAGCCAGGTGTAGATAAATGTTGCACATATGTCATCAGATTATAAAGGAAATTGTCTATTCAGTCTGCATATGCAGGACAAAATACGTAATTCTAACAAATGATTGCTACATTATTCTCTAATTTTATGTACGTTGCTGTGCAGTATCTCGTCATCATGCACTGCATGTACAGAAAAAGACAGAGAAATCTCTGTTGCCTTGTTGCTAATATTTGTATTACAACTTTGCAAAAGGAGCCCTTTGAAATTTCAGCTCATTGTGTTCCAGTCTATTCAGATCATGTGGTTTCTCAGCTACCACACTGTTGTGTGTCAACAGACACTATGAACACCTGTGTCTATGAAACTGGATGCTTGCTGAGTATGAACCTTGAAAATGAATCTCAGCACAGTTTTGAAACACTAACACCTTCTGTTTGTGCTTTGAAAATGAAATAATGTGTACGTTTATTTATTAATTCATTTTTTTATCAATATATTGTAGAAAAAAACTTTGGAAATGTTCCTAAAGTGAAACACTACTCTTGAGTCTAACATGAATGAGGTAAAGCATAAAGAAAAATAATAGTGTATCTTGGACTGTTGGGATGGGCAGTACTGGTTATGCAAAGTGGTTGTGAGCCCTAATTGGAGCTCTCTGTAGTAAAATGTGGAGGGAAAGCAGAGGGTAGGGTCTGAGGAGGAAAGAGATGGAGGCAGACAGAGGGGGCTCCTAGATAGTGGGGCCAGGGGGAAAAAGTTCCCCCATGCTTGTCAGAGTTTGAGCAAGTTCAGAATTGATGGAGCCCACAGGCAGCACTGCTAATTTTAGTTGAAATCACCTAAGTGGTTTGGCTAATTTATCCCGGCTCCTCGGCCTCAGCCCGTGGTTTCTGGCTCTCCCCTGCCTCCCCCCTCCCTCCCACATATATCCACAAAGCGTGAAGGTACCAGGAGGTGACAGTGGGAACAGAAGGGTATTTTGTGCCCAGCTGATTTGTGGAGCACTGGGCGGTTTCAACCTGTGTCATACATTTGGATATTGTTTGACCCTTAACGACGGCCCAGGTTCAACCATCTATTCCATAAAATGATTTATACCACTCTGTATTTAATGGAAAAAGTGATTTTAATTTTAAAGAATGTGAAAGAAAATAGATACAATCACTGATGTATCTGGTATCTCCTAATGATTTCACGTTTCCGATATTTCTTGTTAGTTTAATGTAGATATGAAGATTTAAAATATCACAAGATGACAATCATTTTAAATCTTCTGGAGAGCGAGAGGATGTTGCCAGCAAGTCTCAATTTGTGTAATGATGATCTGCCAGCTGGATATGCAGAACATGTTGAAGCTTAACAAGCATCATTGCTGGCGTTTGATTGTCTAGTAACAAATCAGACAGCCCCTTTCTTTGTGTGAGATTCAAAATGAAACTTAAAATTGTCACTACGACTCAAGGTCAGCATAAATAAAATAAAAAATCGTGCTTCCCAGTAATTAAAATGCTGTTATATTCTCTGCACAAGCTTGTAGGCTAGAATTCAAACAGCAAGTTATGGCTGGGATCCTGGATGTGACTGTTACAGGTTATTTTGCATGATTTTAGACATTCACATGATGAAACCAGAGCAGGTTGTCTAAACAAGTGAAGTATCAGGGTGACTGAGGTACATCAAAACCGTCAGTCGTTGTGAGCTGCTGGAGTGTGTGTGTATCCAGCAGCGTGGTTATGCATGCCAAGATGTCGCTTGTGTTTATCTGTTGCTTGACTCAAGAGTTTGTAAGGAGTAATTAGTGTCATACTTGCTCAGTGGATCCTATTCACTTAAAAAATCAATAAAATTGCTCGCCATCCATTATTAAGTGACAGCTCATAATTGAGAATTTAATGATGTTAAATTACTGCAAGTGTCTTTTGGATTTAATAAGTCCAGTAACAACAAAGGATAACTTGTTGTGGAGTTTCATCGACAAGAAGCTTTTGGATTAGACCTGACGTGACTTTACACTAGGGCTGGGCAATATATTAATATTATATCAATATTGTGACACAAGACTAGTTTTTGTCTTAGATTTTGGATATTGTTATATTGTGATATGGTGTAATAGAGATAGAGATGTAGAGATGTTCTGCATATACAGCACTTTGCATATTGGTCAATACTGAGTATTCTGTATTGGGGTTAATAAATTAAATGGTATTGGATTGATGCATAGATGTGCGTTTTCTCTGATACTCCAATACCAGATTTTAGGCTGTATCAGAGACCTTTTCCGATACGGGTATCTGAACAACCTTAGTCATTGTTTCCACATTACTGATTATTATTTGCGGGAAATCTAATTCTTTTAATATTTGGTTAAAAGATAACCAAAGACCAAGACAAACAGACCATTTCTGTGTTGATTTTTTAGGCGTGTCTGGGAGCTCCTCTTGTCCTCATAATTGTTCTTCATTGTTCTTAATCTAAATCCCCCAAAGCAATGTTTTCTGTATTATATGTTCTGTAAAAAAGTTTTCGTATTGGTAAACATATATGCCGACAACGATATATTCTCAATAGGCCCATATCAGCCAATTCATATTGAGATATCTGGGCAAAAATATCACAATATTTGATTTTGTCCATATCACCCTGCCCTACTTTGCACTGAGTTATAACAATAAAGGTTTAGGTCCTCATACACTAGATGGTCAGTACCGTTTGTATTTATAATATGAACATTATTCTCATCATATGGGATATGAAAAATATTATATGAGTAACATTCTAAGACGCTTAAAAGCAGATTGTGTTAGCAGCATGAAGGAAACACTGAATTACACACCAAGCCTGTGCAGTCATCCATTCATGAATCAATCATTTTGAAAGAAAAGTGCAGCCAAAACTGGGAAGGCAAGGGGATGTGGCAGCTTCGGTGTAACGTTACCTTTGATGAAAAGCACTCAAATTAATCTAATAAAAAAACTCTCAGAGACGTTATGAAAAGTCCTCCTGTTTTCTCAATATTTAATTTGCAGACAAATTAAATATTAATTGATTTCTGGTCTTTGTAAGGAACAGGTTAACCCCAGGTTCATATTCATCACAAGGCAGCCCAAAAAAAAGAGAAAACTATATTGCACTGGGGCTGTCTTGTATTTTTTTATGGCATATATGATTAGTTTGATTTATGTGTGATGATATGCATTTCATTAACTGGAACTGTGTAACAGATAATGACAAAAGACAGATAAACGGATGAAGATAATGTTTCATTGTTATAAAACCATTACGCTATACTGTATCCACAGTCAAGATAAATGTTTGTTCCATTTCTTCTTCCTCTTTTAAAAAGAGATATCTGAATATAAACTGTTTGTGTTTCCACATAGAGCGCAGTTTCTTGAAAAAATTATTTTCAGAGCAGCGAGCAAGGGGAGATGTTTGCAGTCTTGTGTGTGAGCCAGCAGTTTTTGGCAGATGAATGTAGGGGTTTTATGTGCCAAGCACCTGGTCAAACTGCAAACAATGAGGGGCTTATGGATTCTCTTTATCCAACAACGACTGAGATGATACCTAGGATGTTAGAGCTCTTATGGGCCGTTTTAAGAAATGCTGATGCACTATAATGCTCAGCACTTCTGTATGCTGTAGAAGTGTTTCTATGGTTTATATACGGTATGTAGTGGGAACTCTATAAGCTGTATACCATTAACATAGTAATGTTTCTGCATCTTACAAGGAGCATATTTTTGTTGTCTGCCTTTTACATGGAAGAGAGATTTACATTGCCAAAGCAAGTGTGAGAAAAAAAACAACAACACAAACAAAAAGCAAAACAACAACTACAAAAATGTACATTGCCAAATTAAGTGTGAAATAAAAACCACAAAAAAATGTACATAAGAAAGAAGGAATGTGATTTTGTGGGTACAAAAATGGAAAAGATGCTGCATAATGCACATAAAGTGCATTTAGTGTGTTAGGTTTAGGTTAGGTTAGGTTAGGTTTCTTTATTGTCCCCTCAGGGAAATTTGTTGTGCAGCAAGAGTTTACATTAAACACAATACACAATGCAATAACAATACACAATACAACAACAACAATAATACAAGTAAAAGAAAGCAGCATACTAGTTCAAGGGAATGGAAATTTCATATCAAGTGCAAAAATGCAAGACTGCCTAAGTGCAGGTGTGCAAAAGAAAGTGCCATGATAGTGCAGGACCAAAGACAAGGTGCTAGCTGCTATTGAGCATATCTATAGCACTTGGAATGAAAGAGGTATGAAATCTTTTTGTCCTCCGAACAGGTGCCCTGAAACGGCGACCTGAGGGCAGCAGCTCAAACTCCCCCTGAAGTGGGTGGTCCTGACAGACCAGTATAGCCTTAGCCCTGCTAAGAACCTGCCTGTTATAAATGGCCAAAAGCTTGTTCTGACTCCTCCCTGAGATTTTACTGGCACTTTTCACAAGACATTGGAGTCGATTTCTACACGACAGATTAAGGTTTCCAAACCAAGCAATAATACGGAAAGTTAAAACAGATTCAATGAAGCTCCTGTAAAAGAGCGTCATCATCTCAGTGGAAACATTAAAGGAGTTCATTTTCCTCAAGAAGTAAAGTCTCTGTTGGACTTTTTTCGAGGTAAAATCAGCATGGGGTTCAAAGGTCAATTTGTTGTCAAGAGCAACGCCCAGATATTTATACGTCTCAACTACATCAATTTCAACACCTTTTACAGCAGTTGGGAGAGGGCTTGGTGGTGACTTCCTAAAATCAATTACCATGTTTTTTGTTTGGGACAGATTTAGATGGAGGAAAGACTCGTCACACCAAACCACAAAGTCATCCACAACTGGCCCATGATCCTGTTCCTCCTTTTCAAGAAGGCTAACAATAACAGAATCATCAGCAAACTTTAAGATGTGTCTGTTCCATGTAAGATGTTTGGTAGGGCCCTGTATTTCCTGGGTCAGGGTCACAGGCTGGGCCTGAAGATGTACAGATCATTCCCTCATAAAAATTACTGGATAGTGCAAAAGAAAGGTTGCTAAAACAGTGCAATACATATTTATCAATTGCTTGCCTTCTATACATTTGCATGTAATACCAAGAAAGTTTAAGTGCTATGAGTAGAAATGTACTAGTCACCTCGCTCATGATGTAACAATAAACCAGTGCAAAAATGACAATTACCAACATAAACCAACATGTTCTGAACAAACACATTACAAATGCATGTCAGAGGGGACTATTTGCATTTTGGAACACAAAATAGCAAGCTTAAACTCTCAGCAATGCATCATGGGTTAATAATGCAAATGAGGGCTGTCTCTCGGCCTATCAGCACAAGGCAGAAGCCTGCAGCGCACCACAATGGTTGAAGGATGCCATTACACAAGTTACATTACACATACTACACAAGCTTTCCAGACATAAGTTCAATTTCAGCCTCATGCAATCTTACTACTACTATTACTACTATCATAAATAATAAATAATCATAAACATGATTATTTATTGATATAGTGTTGGTTTCAGCAGGTATCCAAATTAAGATATTGGACAGGAACTCCAAAAAAGTGGAGTGGTGCATCTCTAAAGCTAACTGACACAAACATGTAGCATCAACCTTTTCTTTAAAAAATGTGAATGAGGAATGTATAAGAAAACGTGAGCTAATTGAATAGGCAGCTTAGAAATATCTACAGAACTGAGTTTCAGTGTGGAGGGTCTTGCTTGAGTCTTTAGCAGTGATCTAATAATGAGTTCCACAGATGGGTTTGTTGGCTGAAGCTCTGCTGAGTCCACCGTGTATGCGGTAGAGAGTGTCAAAGTGTCTCCTGTGCAGGATCATCTCCAGGTTTGGGGAATGGATGGTGTCTGCCAGACATGCTGGCAGTCAGTGGGCCTTCTCTGCTGCACTACCTAGGCTGGAGCTCAGCCAGGGTTAATTATAGGGGAGCTCCAGAGTCTTGTGTCACTAAGGATGGGAGACAGAATATTGTCATACTGCCATGTCCTATACAGAAAAGACAAGAGTAAGAGCACACCTGCTCAGCCAGAGTTTCTGCAGCTTTTCTCTCTTCCACAGTCATCTCACTCCAGGTCTGAACTGAACACTTGCCAAGAGCCACATGGCTGCTAAAATGTGTGTTTGGTGGATAAATCAGTAATACTACCCCAATATTCTGACTGGTAACTTTTGTGAAAGGATAACCTTTTAATTAATTACTTGCAATCTTGAAGTCCATGTAATGCAACAATATGAATTCTTAGTTTGTCACACCACACAAAAATGTGTTATTTATCACCCAGCCAGATTTGACTGCTTAAAAAATCACAAATTATATAATGTTAAGTTTCAAAACAGTTTTCTCTGCTATGAAACACTGGGGGCATGTCTGCTCCCCTGTCTCGACTGTCAAATACCACTTTAATCTGAAACATGAATGCTTCATCTTGCAGCTTTATTGGAATTGTACAGATGTGTTTGAGCCACCAGAGCCACAGTGGCCTACCCAAGAATCAACTTGTTCCTCTCAGTCTGCAACAGCATATTAAGTTTTTTATTTATTCAGTGTTGGGTTGTTGCAACTGATGTGAGCAAGTGTTGAGCTGATTTGGACTGAGAGAGTTGCTAAATCTTTGTGACTGATGGAAGGGCGTGGCTTGTGAATCAGTTTGTGGGGGTGGTGACATCAATGAGTTGGTTCGCTTGAGGTGACTGCATGAAACAAACGGGGTTACCTAAAAGAACCCTCATCTCATCACAGCTAATACTAAATGCTAATGTGATCTAGCTTATATAGTATTAGAATGTGAATGGCTCCAGTGTGACATCAAGCCATATTTCATGTCAGCCCAAAAAAATCCTGAATACAGAAAGTTTAATGGTCTAACTCCACAGTCCAGTACTACACAGCTGTCTGTGTTTTCACATTTTCTTTATTATTATTTTCTTACATATATAATGTGTTTTAAACAAAAGCTGGAGGTTTCTGAAGGTATCTGAACTTTTCTTTACTGTTCATTACTGTGTTTTGTCTACCTACTTGCATTGCAGTGTGCTGCTCTTGTTAATAACAGTCAGACTCTATACTGTGAGCATTTTGCTCCATATGCAAGTAAAAAATTGAGGTTAGAGGTTCTGATACCTTTGTTGGCAAAATGCATGGATTCGCCAAGCTTTAAGCATAACAAAACTGATATCGCTCCTCTCTTATTTGCTGAAAGCAGTGCACAACACTTTCAGCTTCTTGTTTTTAGTCGACACAGACCATAGCTTTCTCTTTCCGTAAGTGACTTGATGGCAGAAATTAAAAGTGTACTCCACCAATTTAGCATTGCACTCAAGTGTGAACCAGCCACACTGTCACCCACTGATTTACACTGATTTATGGAAACTGTTTTGAAGCCTCATGTTTGGCATCATGGGGGTTGCCATCTTTGCAGCCAGAGCTTGCACAGTACCGCCAACAGGTTTTGCCTGCCTAGCCACAAAGTTTCTTGTATTACAGCTAGACAGGACATTAAAATATGTTTCTGAAAACATTTTAAGCAACAAATAGGCAATGTAGTAACTGAATCTTGATTTATATTTGACCAACACTTAGTTTGATCTGGGATTTGTGAGTCCTGTGTGTAGCACTGGGAATGACTAGTTATCACACGGTAGCCCCACCCTAAAGTATAGCCTACATTATGATCTGTTTTATTCAAAGTGGGACCTTGATTTACATAATAAACATCATACTGTCTAGAGGTTGATACTAGCGCTTTAGACCATCAAGAAACTGTTTACTGAGGTCATAAATCAAAAAAGAAGTAGGGTAATTTTTCTGTAAGAGCAGATACAATCTGACTTCGTCTTTTTTATTCCACAAATTATTATTATTGTATATATAAAGTCCAAACCTGCTGCCATAATGCAGTTTGACCACCAGCAGTTTGAGATTTTGGTGCATTATATAGTAGTAGCTAGTGTAGACTCGAGCCGCTAGCCTCTAACAAATTTGAGCAGTGGGTTAGAGGTTTGGTACCCTCCCTTATTTCTAAATGCACTCCTCACATTTTTCTTCACTTTCAAATTTGTAGTCTTCAGCCCCAGTTGGCACTGCCTCAAGTGACATCACTTGAAGCAGTTTATCAGACTTCACGCAGCTCCCTCTGGAGCCACAACAGGCTGTATACAACTTTTCGCATATGCAGTAGTACTCCCCAAGACCTGTAAACAAACTTTGATGTGTAAAATCGGTGGAGTTCCCCTTTAAGCACAAGTGAAACTGCAGCTGTGTGTCAAACAGGCTGCTGATTGGCTGCTTGTTCCTTCCTCTGTTCAAAGTATCTGGATCTGGACCATGTTAAGTTTTCCTTGCATAAACCTTTAAATACATAGCCAAAGAAGGATTAAATCGAAAGCAACTGAACTGATGAAGCTTCTTGGATAAGAGGCGAAACGTCTTCAGAAAAGACTTTTGAACAAGTCCAGTTGCTTTCGATTTAATCCTTCTTTGGCTTACAATGACCTGGACGAATGAGAACATTCACGGACGCTTTAAATACATACAAAAGCAAGTAAGACTTCATTGGTCTGTTTATATTTATACATTGGTCTTTTTTTTTCTTTTTCTTTTAGGAAACAGTTGTCTTGGCAGGCACCTCTGATGTCCATCAGCCTGTTGGTTCATCCAACTCTTAGGATAGCAAAGTATCTTGACAACTGCTGGCAAGATTGCAATTAAGTTTGGAGTATATTCACATTTCCCCAGAGAATGGTTCCTAATGATTTTGTTGATCCCTTGACCTTTCGTATAGCACCATCCTAATGCCAGAATTTCCTCCTTGACATCTTGAAGAGTAATGGCGAGATTCCCAGCAAGAGACTGGGCAGACAACCATCAGGAAAATATCCACTTGAACCAAAGAAATATTAAACACTTACTTTAGTGCCAGCATAAGCTCAAAGACATCAAAAGTTATCGTCCAACCAATGTCAAGAAACTATTTCATTTGTTGTCTACAGAGAATTGTTTCAGACCCACAGCATCAGGTCTATATTTCCATTTGCACAAAGGAAACCCGTCGTACCCTCCTGCCATCCTGTGGGGAACACATTCATGGTTCGCTGTGGTGACCCCTCCTTTACTTTGCCACCACCCTAAGGCCAAAGTTTCCACTGACACATAGCATCTCTCAAAATGTAAAGGGCAGATTAGCATGAACATTACTGAACACTGTCATACTCCCCAGAGGAACCAATTTGGTCATCGTATGACCTTTTCTCTGTTGCCACCGTTGTGTCAAATTAGGAATATTTAACACAAAATACAGTAACTAATGGCCAAATTGCTTTAAATTTTGTTGTGGATATTTGAAGTCTCCAGAAGATGAACCCTCATTGATTTTGGTTAATGTTTATACACTCGAACATAAGATATTTTTTTTTTTTTTGTGGCTGAATCTCAATATGTCTTCTGTGCATATTCATAATTTCCACATGAAAAACACATCTGAACTTTGTGATTCGATGACCTCTTCTCTGGTGCCATACTGAGGTCATACTTTACATTTTTAGCCCCCCTGGCAGCAAGACTCTAAGATCATCTGTACGTTTGTCACTAACACTTTTGTTTTGCGGGATATAATGACCATTGCAGTTCCTTGAGGCTACTAGTGGGGCATCACACATTTAATCTTGTTTAGTTTCAGCAACTTGTTAAATGAGTCAAAAAGGTCATTTCAGACGATGCTACTGTTTAGTTAGATGTTCCCTATTAACCCGATGGCTCCGGTCTCTCCGACGAGATCTATCGTCAGAGCTTAAATTGGTTTGCAGGGGAGACAAATTTGTCATCTAAGAATTTTCAAGGTCTTTTACAAAGTTTCCCAAAGTGAACGTTGAAGCCGAAATATCTAAAAGCAAGTTGTGCATCTATCAACTCTCATCTGGCTTTTCTCTAAAGTAAAAGTGTGTTACTTCCCTTTTTTTCAAACTTAGACAAGTGTCTAGTCATGGCAAGCTGGTGCACACTGGCCTAGAAAAAAAGAACAGCTTGTGTTGCTGAAGTTTCCTCCCCTGTCTAGTTATTTTTAAAATGCCCCATTTCCGCCATTGTTGTGGCATTGTTGTGACCTTACGCAGAACAATTTTCCCCAAGTCAAATTAGCTTTCACCATTCAAAGAAATGTTGTAATATAATGGTTTGACGGTTCTGCCTGTGAAATATGAAGAAATGGAAGGCCATGCCACTGGGGTTAATGATATTCCTCCTCTTCAACAAGTACCTTGGGATCCTAAGTGTCCTTGAAAGCAAACGGCATCTCACTTATGCTGGGCATCTTGCAGCACTCATGGGTAATAGCAGTCTACTTTCCCAACTCTGTGCACATTGTATCAGGCGGATTCACATGCTTCCTCCGCTGGTAGCGTTAACAAGGGGTTGGTGGTAAAAAAGGATGCTGAATGTTTCTCCTAATGGAATTTTTTCAGGCTTACAAGAATAAAAACCAGTGAAGATAATTGGTGAAATCCTTGTCTTGCTATTACTTATTATATAATCTTCTTTGTACATGAGAAAAAGCATCTACTGCAAGAGATCAATAGCGGCTCATCAGTCTTTCGAATGCACCAGCGTGAGAACTAAAGTCAGCCTTCATGCAAGTCAATGAGCACCTGGAGTGCTTTTCCCAGAGGCCACTAAGTGTGCATAGCAAGGGACTACCAGGGAACTGCAGCAAGGTCTCACAACCTGCTTTGATAGGACAGAGTCAGGGAGGCTTCGTGCGGAGATGCTGGGCCCGCCGAGGTTTACACCACCTGTTTGTTTCCCTTCTCCTGAGCAGCACAGATCTTTTACATGCCTTTCTGTGCCCAGCCTGCTGGGAATTGGGGTGTTAGATACAACAAAAAAGGTGACTGAGGAGTGCTGAGTTCGGGATTATGATTTATTAATCTGCACTCCTTTAAATTCCGAACTAACAGTGTGGGGCTGTGATGCACACTCTGGGGAGTATTCTTAAAACATAGAACAATTCAGATTCACCAAAGTCCTGTCTTCTCTAACTGCTGGAGAAAAGACAATATACACGCACAGTGCAGCCAGGGGACACAAGGAACAAAAGCTCCAAAGCCAAAAGTTCAAGAAGTGGATGTCATAGACAAAAAACTGTGAAGTTTAGTGGACTAGATTTTAGCACGCAAGCAACAAGCAGAGCAGCTGCTCAATATGGCTTTGTCCAAGAACCCATTTGTTTAAACAGCTCGGATATGGAGTTGAACTACATGTTGTGGCCTTTTTGGCCATTAATATACCAACACTGTAAAAAAAAAGTTTTGACTTAAAAAAGTTAGTGTTCCAGCTGCCTAAAATTTTACTTGTACTTAAGTTTAGGCAACAATCTCAGACACATGTCAAGCAAATTTGGCCAAAAGACAACATGTGAAACTTCTATCAGTGAATTTGTTAATTTTTAAATCTAAGTGGGTGGGGGCTGAATTCAATACTAACTTTCATCATAGTTAACAATATCTTCATTATTGTGTAAATAAACAACCATGATTTATGTTTAAGTGTATTAGAGACATGCAGCAAATTTTCATGTTTTCTTCAGACTATAAAAAAGAGGGGTCTCAAGAGAGTTTTAACAGAATGCATGATGGGAAGTCTGCTAATTAGGACTGTGAGGTTATGCATTTTTCTTACCACTGTGACAAAGTAACATATTCCTGTGGGATGGCGGTTAACCACGACTGCCTTAATAATTACGTTTTATTGGACTTTACTGATGCATAGTGTAGCAGTGCTCCTTCAAGGAATAAGGCTGTGTGTGAGTTTGTGCGCCATGCAAGTAAAGGAGAGCGAGTGGCAGACTTCTGGTGCTGCTCATAGTGGAGCACAAACTTAAACTTAGCAGTAGCTTGTCAGTCTGGCAGTAAATGTACAGTACAGGTTACAGTGTGTCAGTAAATAAACGCTACAACTTCTCAAGATCAAGAAAAAGCTTGTCTGCTGTTTCCCAACTGCTAGAAAAGTGAATGGGGTTAGTTTCAAAATAAGCAGGAACGTTAAGCTAATGCTAATGGTAGATTGCACGGTGTGATTGTATCCCAATCAGAAGCTTTGTAATCCAGCCTTGAATAGCAACGTCTTTTTTGAGACATGGTAAAATAAATCCATAATGAAAAAATCCAACACTGGATGTCTTTGGTAGTTTTTTATCCATTTTCTCTCTTGAAAACAGTTGTTGTTGTTGCTAGCATGTTGTTAGCTGCCTACTGGCAGAGATGCCTTGGGTTGAGTCTGTCACCCAATCAGAGGCTGTGTTCCTGACATGTGTGTGACAGCACTGATCCATAGCTATATTAATAGATCAATGCGCTGATCCCAACATGTGATTGACCTTCTGGGCTAACGTCAACCAATCAGATCAACTCACCGAACTGAAGCTGAAGTCGGATGGAAATAGAGCGAAAAAATCGATAAAAGCCTTCAGTGCTGTTCTTTGCTCTTCTCTCCACAAAGAAATATTCTCCGGTTCTGATATAACTGATGCTATCACAGTATCCATACTAACCTCTTCAGAAGTCGCTATCGCTTGTTCGAGACGAGTCGTTTCCATCATCGTTTCTCGCTGTTGGCACGCCTAAAGCCATGCCTATAGCTGCCAATAGTCCCTCCTAGGATGCTGATTGGCTCACACCACCTCTGGAACAGACACAAATGGATAACTTGGAGCCTGGCAAGATGGATTCTTGCGTGATCTCGTGAAACCAGCAACCTCGCAAGGTAATATCATCACAGCCCTACTGCTAATATGCTAATCAGATTCATTTAGAAACTTCATTTAATGAGTTGATTGAACTCTGGACAGTACATTCATTCACCTCATCATTTCAAGTCAAAAGATTTCACATCAGATGAACTCACGTTCTAAAAATAAATACTAGAAATTTTTAGTTTCATTAAATTGAACAAATAAAACTTGTATACTTAGGTTAATTGATTCTACAAATTCCTGTATGATTTTTTACAGTGAAATGAAGGAAAGCTTATCAAGTTTTTTTTGGCCGCTTGTGCTTTCAGAGGTGTATTAATTTAGAAGTTGGGTATGATTACAGTTAATTTGGTCCCACCTGAGAGACTACAAATACAAAAAAAAAAGTCAAAGTCAACTGTTCTGGTACAGTAGTGGCCTCAGGTGTACTTTTCTACCGTGGAGATTCATCCAGCAGGAGAGGAATATTTTTTTCTGCCAGACATTTCTTTGGCAATCTCTCACTACTTGACTTGGCTCTGAGTTTGTACGTACCAGCCCAGCCAACAAGGTGGTAAAAGGAGCAACAATGTTGAAGTGCACACATGTCAGGAGGTGTCAGAGCAGCATTACAACTTTTTCTCATATGACTGACTCTCATGTTAGTGTGTGGCTTTGCATGAAAACTAGTGTTTTTTTTAAATTCTCAAGTTCATTCCTAGATATGCATGATAAGCCTGTGAAATAGAAGGTGCAATGTCAATTTAACCAAGTCCGTTTACCACATATTTGTTCCTCGCAGTCCATCATCCTCCACAGCAGATTCCGTGTAGTGTAAAATCTCCACAGAGCCGTCAGCTGCATGCCAGATCTCACGTTAGCTGCATATGAAGTCAATTATGTGCAACCATTCCCCCTCACTAATACATGTCACTTAGAATGTATTTCTTTTGGGGTTACTTTGATATCTTTAGTATGAAGGCCATCCATCATTACAGATGTTGTGGTCTCCAGCCTGGTGTGTCAAGGCAGTTACAGTAGTCATGAAAATGTGACGCATTTCCTAACAGAGACAGCACCACATGTGCAGCGTGAGTTTGAATTAGGCACTTTCTTGAACTTGCACTTGATGTCATTTATCGATGACTGAATCCCCAAAATGATGCTTTTTTATGATGTTTTTTTATGATGGATATGTTTCATGTTTTATTATGTGCTGTCATATATGTTTTTTATGTTCTGCTGATATTTAAACTCTTTGTGCAAAGCAAATTCCCTCAGGGGCAGTACAAGTTCTCATTTCATTCATTTAGGCAATATGTGTGTATGGTATGTGTATGTAGGCAGCGGCAGAGAGTACTTTTACTCAAGTACTGTACTTAGACACAATTTGGAGGTACTTTAGTATATCCATTTTGTGCTATTTGATACTTCTAATCTATAATTAAGAGGGAAATATTGTACTTTTTACTGCACTAGATTTATTTGACAGCTATAGTTTAATCTTCAACTAACTGTAAAATACAATTGGTTGAAGATTAAAACAGTGGCTGGTCTACTTTAGCTCCACTTTCATGTTTCAGATGTCTGAGTTGCTGATGAGACTTCTCAGATAGTTTCATTTAAAATTCTGTTCATATCCCAGAGGGATCAAATTGAACAATATTTCACAATCAAATACTAGAGAAGTCCAAAGTATTTTCATAGAAATTTGTATTGGAGAACTTTTCTCTCCCATGAATCATCTCACAATCCCTCAGATTAAGTTCTGACCCTCTGGGAGAGTCCAACCCTTAGGTTGGGAACCACTGAACTAAACTGCACAACTTCAGTGTATGAAGTAGTTAAAACTAGCTCAACTGACCACTACTAGCACATTGTTTCATCAGGATTAATAATATTATAATGGAAAAATTAATTACTTTTGATACTTTAAATATATTTAGATTTGAATACTTTTTACTCAAGCAAGATTTAAATTATTATTGCTCTTATTTGTAATGGAGTACCTATACATTTATTTATTTATTTACAAATTTATTTGTCAGGAACCACCTATGATGAACATAAACTTCAATATATTGCTAAAAGCTCATTTTCTCCCTGGGCAGGGATACATGATACTGGTACTTTTACTTAAGTTAAAGTACTGAGTACTTCTTCCACCCCTGTACATAGGTACAGAGGTACTGCATGTATGTGTGTGAGTGAATAAGAACAAAAGAGCATCTGTGCAAGTAACACTGAGAGATGGAGTTCTTTAAGTAGATGACTGGATATCTGTCTCAATTTAAGCATTTTTGGTATTTAAAAAAATCTATGCTGCTACTGTACTGTACTGTGTAAGACAGAAAAAAGTATATATAAACTGTATTTAATTTATCCTTTATTCTTTATTCGGATCCCCATGAACTTCTCCTAAAGTGGTTGCTAGTCTTCCAGGGGTCCACACAAAACCAACAATAAAAAGACAACCATGTAAAAATCAATTAATCAATCAGTAAGACAATGAAATGCGATGAAACCCCCAAATTATGACCAGGAATTAAGTGAAATGACTCTACACAACTGGTTCTACACATGAACCAATAAATACCAATAATCTATAATAGAAACAAAAACACACAGCACCAAAATATAAATAAAAACTGCAAAACAGCAATAACAGAATAAAATTTACATGCAATTTATCAAATTTTGTTTTAGTGACTTTTTGAAAGAATCTCTGTTTTTGATCTGTCAGTTCATGCCCAGCTGTAAACTCTAACACATGGCTTAACTAGATTAAAATGCACAGATGTTTTTAGCTATTACAGTTAAAACTTTGACAACAAACTGTACCTATTACAGTGATAAGTGTGTCTGAATGTTGCTTTTGTGCTGGCTTTTTTTCTGGGATTTCCTTTTTAAGTGCTGTGTAAGAGTGAGGGCAGAGCTGCTCCTCTGTCCATTAGAGCAGAACCACTATCCTTCACCTGACAAAGTTTGGGAAAGGACACGGATGTTTCCAGTCTACTTCATAGAGTTCAGCCCATGCAGCTCCGCCTTGGGAGCCCAAGTTTTTAGCGTTTGAAGAGTGGATGTGAGGGGTAAATGGGACGGGGGTGATGGACCGGTGGGGGTCCGTATGAAGCGGACACGGACGCGGGGATGTGAATAGATGGTCTAAAATAAGAAGTAGCCCCTTGGTCAGAGTCGTGGCAGATGGAGGCTCAAAGAATGAAATGATGCCAGCATTCTTTGTGCAGTCTGGTGCCAGCAGTGCACTCGATGGACCGCTTGAGACCAGTGTAGGGCCGATGTGATAAGACAGCTGCCTTAGCCTAACCTCCACAAGGTCATTCTGGCCAGAGTAGAGCAGAGCGTCGCGCTGATGAGGGAAGAGACGGACGAGTTGAAAGTGAACCAAGTCATGATTTTTTTAACTGTGGAACTTGAAAGATGCATTTTCCAAGAAGCATTATTAAAGCAAGATCTGTTATGTTAAAGTGGTATGAGAAGTTGTATTGGTTGTGAAAGTTTTAAACATTAGCGCACTGTTTCTGAACTATGTTTTAAATGAGCTACCCAGTATATCAAAGCAAAAATTAGCATGGAGAAAGTTTGGAGGTGCTAATGACTTTGACTGTCCCTGTGGAAAGGCTTACTGTTCCAGAGAAGTTGTAGAGTAGCGCGTATGTGTGTGTGTGTGTGTGTGTTACGGAGCGAGAGTAGAGTGTGATTCACTAGTTAATAAATCATGCCAGATGAGTTTATCATGGAGATACAGAAGCTCCTCTGGGTCCTGAGCTAACAGCGAGTATCTGGGAGCTGGTACAACACATGATGAAATGCCGTTGTCATGTATATCATTTTTATAGCCGCTAACTTTTTACCTTCGTCGCTGTCAAAGGGGCAGGATGAGTGACTGTGTGTATCAAACACACCCAATGTGTTGCTTTAAGGAGGAGCCGGCTGACTTATCAAACCGGAAACATTTTGGCTTGTGCGCCGCATTCACTGCCACGGCACCTTAAAATCAGTTTTTATCTGCTTAATCCGGTTTGATTATCTGCTGGCAACAAATTAACTATTCTTGTTTACTGTAATTGAGTTCTTCGATGAGTACTTGGTAATTCTGCTGAACTTTCTCATCTTTGCTTTCACAGGGGCATTGATATTATCTCCCCAGTGTGCATTGAAGATGCTCTTATCTTTATGCAGCTGATGCAGCTTGTCATCCATTGGGGAGTGTACTCGGATAATCATCATTAAATTGACTTGATAGGTTCTGACTTGGTGACTAAATAAGTAACTTGTAGCAGCATCATTTCTGCTCAAATGAGAGAAGAAACCTGGATCATGTCAGTAATCTTCTATTATTTTATTTTATATTTTTATATCTTGGAAAATCTTGCTTTATTTCGAGGAGACCAAACTCTTTGGAATGACTTTGAAGGCAAGAGCGGGCAGTGCACCATTCCTCCTGCGCTCCTCTCAGGGAATAAAAGTCAGTATAGCGGCTATCTCAGCTAATGACTTGGGAGAACAAACCTTGGTCTCTTAACATCTAAGACTTATTATTTTTAGCTCTGGCCAATGCTAAGCTTATCCCTCTTACAGGGAGCACGTTTTGTGATATCAGATGTGGAAATTAAAGCTAAATGACTTAAGGGGAAGATTGCCCACACTGCAAGTAGGCTACTCTGACCTTCAATAAAGCTAAGCTTGACATGCCTATTTCCCCCCTTTTTTGCTCAAGTCTTTTCAAATCAGCGGGCTTGTAACATGATGGCTCGGTATTAACTGCCATCATGTTTCCTACATTTCTCTAAGGTCTGTTTTTGCT